>BRYC01000248.1:0-17696 GCA_030267985.1 Parmales sp. scaly parma | reverse complement strand
GGGGTGTTCGAGAGTGAAATATAAATTGTGCTATTTTTGACACAATTCTAAGTAATTCCACACCTCAAAACTTCACTACGCACCTATGTGAACAACATGGTGAAAGAACAAAGAGGAAATTAGCCCGTGCTCGCCAACTCCGGGAGACAGAATGACGCCGTTTTCGCTTCTGAAGAATTGGAGACCAGCGTGAATTGCTTTTTGGACATCCACGTAGATGATCACCGTAGATGTCGATCTCATCCCGCTGATCACACCTTTATCGCTGCTGTATCCCTCCGCAAGGTGCACGTGCTTCCTGCCCATCTTCTTCAATCCGCCAGAATTCTGGATCTGCATCCAATTCTTCTCGTTCGTGCCGTGCACAGCAATGAGGTTTGTTGTTGATGCATCGGTTATTGTGATGGGATTGAGCATTAGCTCATCAGAAAGACCTGCAATCGAATGCCCTTGATTCGCTCTAATGTGCAACACGTCATCAAACGTTGAGAGGGAAAACCGTTGTTTGCTGTTCGTGTGTACTGTTTGCTCTATTTGAACCACGGTAGTGTGTTTGGTGGTGAACATCGGAAGGGAGAGGACTCGAGAGAGAGGGACATACCCATCAGGGCGAAGAACATCAGTGAGCTTGTAGTGGTCGATCTTGTGTCGCAGAAGCTTCGAGAGGGAGCGAGAAAGGTTGTCGATCTCCTTCTTCGAGCTCTTTTTCGATTGACTCATTTGCCCTTGGGGGCGCGTTCCCGGCGTCTCTCAACCGAACGAACGAACGAACGAACGAACGAACGAAGCGCTCTAACGAGGTACTACGAGTTCAATCTTGTCTTGGAGGAATTGGTGTGAAGGATAAGGATAAGGAGGGGAGGGAAGAATTCGACAAGCAGGATTATGGTGTACCAAAGGAGGAAGGTTCGCATTCAGAGGGAGGGAGGGAGGGAGTGAGGGAGGAGTGAAAGTGAAGAATGGGATCAAAATCAATCAAAATCATAAAAATTTTACTGTCCAAAACTCCACTCCAGACACCGTACTAATTAATTACCCAAATCTCCTACCTTGCCCCAGTCAAACCCAACTATTCCCCTTCTCGTTTGAGATCTTTTCACCAGCATATCCTTATGCCTTCCAATGAGCACCATAAGTGGGTCAAGAAGCGTCATTGGCCCGCGGTGCAAGGAGCCATGCTTCACCCAGATAGGGACGTAGATTTGCTCAGGAGAAAGTATAAGGAGAGAGATGAGCATGGACGACTGCCACATCATTGGATGGCAGCGAAAGCTCAGACACACACACTTGCTCTTGCCTATGTGGGCATGGGGTCGATTTGCTACAATCTACAGGCCCTCATCACACGAGACAAGGAAGGCGAAACTCCCCTCGACATTGCCCGTAGGAGTGGAGCCTGTGCTGAGATCATCGGCTTGCTCTCCCTCACTCCCGATGAAGCTCGTTCGTTGGGTTGGAAGGGGATGCGCCGCTTGTACGCACCAGTGGGTTATTGGATGAATGAGATGGTTGGGTGGATCAGATCACGATCGCATGCAGACTGTCACAAGTGGATCAATGAGCACGATGACGAGCTGGTGCGTGAAGTGCTCAAACACATGAATTCTGATCTTCTCAACCAGATTGCTTGCAATAGCCAGAAATATAGCGACTCCCTCATGTTTCTTGCTCTTCGAATGATCCATCGGCACCCACTTTCCCTTACCGATAAAAACGTCGAGGGCAACACAATGCTCCAGTTTGCCGAGTCTTCCCAATACAATGCGTGCAGAGAGATCCGCAAGGTTCTCCGGCTCACCCCCAAGTACGTCTCTTCCACCCCCTTCTCCACCCTCCTCCGAAAACACCTCCCCAAACAGTTCGTCGACGAGGAGATCTACGGCACCTACAACACCGCTTGCACCTTCATCAAACACATGAAGTACGACAAGGCTGAATTGACCGAGGTGGAGGACGTGCTGAAGAAACCGACCCACAAGTGCGACGTCTGCAGCTCCCTCGGCGCCAAACCGTGCGCAAGGTGCAAGCGCACGTTCTACTGCTCGGCCGAGTGCCAGAAGTCAGCGTGGAAGAAGCACAAGAAGACGTGCAAGGCGCCGACGAGTCCACCAGCGAGTGAGGCAGATTTGAGAGTTTTGCACAAGGGCATTGCGTTACTGAACATGTGCATACAGAGGCCTGGAGCTGGCGACGGACCAACAAGTGTTGTATTAGATTTCTTGAGACGCGATTCGGCTTAAATACCATTTTACCAAATCAATTTTTAACCTCAAATTATCTCCTCCCACCACCACACACACGACGAGCAAAAAAAACATAAGACCAATGCTCTAACCACTGAGCTACACATGCGTGCTTGCACGAGGCGGGGTTTGAACCCGCGACCCTTGGCTTGATTATAGCTTTTTTTGACGCTTTAAAAGGGATATGAAAATTTGAAAAATTATGAATTTTCGCGAGAAAAATGCTTATTGATGCGTACCTTCTTCACAAAATTTGAGCAAAGAGTATGCATATAGCATACTGGTTCCTATTGTGATCCACACCAATCCTCAAAAGCTTCCAATTGGCGAACCACACGAGTGAGAGATGATCGACCACATCCAATTATTCACACAATCAACCTCGCCATGTGCTGGCGGGAATCCAAGTCTCTCCTCGTAACTTTGGCACGTACAAAGGGCTCGAAAACAACTCGGGGGTGATGCTTGTCTCGATGTGTGTATGCTTCCAACGGGTGGATCCACGCAACGCTGAACATGAACAAGCCCGTGGGCGATCTGACTATTGACGATGACAGCGACATTTGCACTCGGGCCAACGAGCTGGAGTTGATTGGGGTGAAGAAGAAGGAAAAGGGAAAGGTAAAGGGAAAGGAGGCCATGCTGGGGGTCAAGGAGAAGAAGAAGAGGGAGCAGGAGCTGGAGGAAATGGAAAACGCAGGCGCAAGTTAGGTGAGCGAGCGGAGCCAGCGTCAACTAGTGTACGTGAACAGACGAGAAATATGCGAGCCACTACTAACCCCTTCGCACCTTCTTCGCTCGGCGCAGCGTGAATCAGATTCCTCCAGAGCCCGAGGAGGACTGCGGCCAACGCGAAGGAAGCTGAAGCGGGAGAGAAGCTGGAGGGGATTATGGAGAGAGAAATTCTTGGTGTGGAAGGGGGGAAGGAGCGAGGAGGACGACGAGAAGGTGGCGGAGTTTTTGAAGGAGTTCGACGTCAGGGACGAGGAGGAAGTGCTCGAGAAACTGCTAGAGGCAAAGGTCAACGGGGAGCGTGGTGGGGGTGGTTGTGGTCGACGGTGTGAATGAGGCGGTGAGCGAGGCGGGGGACAAGACAATAAATAAGGGGAGCGCCGGGAGCTTAAAAGAAACAGAAGGAGGGGGAATTCGGGTCAGTGCTTCAAGGTGGTTGGGAAATTTAACGGGCAGTGCACGCACTCGCCGATGACAGCAGCTATCAAGAAAAAATATATATTTTACAAAGCTTTAAATTACAACCACAATTAGTAGTCTTCGTCAGGCGGCTCCAACTCAGCAATGCGTTGCCGCAACTCTTCAATCTCAACTCTCTGCTTGTCATTGACTGCCACGACTGCTTCCATGGCAGCGTCCTTTGCTGCATTATTCTCCTCAAATCTAGCTCGCATAAACAAGATCAAACTTTCTGGATCTCGCTTCCATCTTGTGGGGGTGATCTGGACGGGGAGGTGGGCAGGGGATAGGAAGGACAGGATCTCTGAGGTCACGTTGTAACCGCCGTCGTGCACGCACTCGCCGAGTAGCCTCATGACTTTCTCGAGGGGTGAGGTGTTTTCGTTTGGCTCCAAAAACGACACAAATTCCCACTTGTAGACGATGTGGAGAATGAGATTTAGGATGGGGGTGAGGGCTGTGCGGGTGTACTCTCGGCAGGAGGTGATTCTAACCGTGTGGTCTTCGTTGGCCGAAACAATGAAGTTGGAATCGGCCGTAATGGTGAGCTGGTTGGTGAAGAATTCCTGCTCGAACATGTGCTTGAGCTCGAAAGTCTCAGCATCCCAGATCTTCATCGTATTGTCGAGATAACCGGCACTCACAAGAACACGCCCGTTGGTGGAGTACGAGACGCTATAGACGGTAGAGGTGTGAGCCTGGTCGATGCTCTTCACCAAGCTTCCATCGGCAGGGTTCCAAAATTTGATGGATCTATCGTTACTTCCCGAGCAAAGGGTTTTGCAGTCGGGAGAGAACGAGAGGGACCTGATGATGTTGGTGTGGCCCTCCAACGTGTGCGCTAAGATGGCATTTCCCTCTTTGAAGCTGTAGAGGTTGATGAGATTGTCCCAACTTCCAGTTGCCAGCTGCTTGCCGTCGGGGGAGAAGCACACTGCAACAATAGCACTCGTGTGATCATCAAGCACTTGCACTCTAGCCCACTCGCCACCCTCCCCCGGCTCCGACCAAATAATCACCTTCTTATCTTGACCACCAGAAGCAAAGTGGGAGCCTGATGGAGAGACGGTGACGCATCTAACAGGACCATCGTGTCCCACCAAGGTCTGGACCAACTCGAGGGAAGGGCTGAATACCTTCAAGCCATTGCCCCCATAACCATCGCCACAAGCCACAAGTGAGCCATTCAGAAGACAGCAAAGACCACAGACATCTTCTGCAAAAACATTGTCAGCTCGATATTCTACAATGCCAGTCTTTGTCGAATGGACAATTATGGTGCCGTCGTCGCCACCCGAAACCACATAGCTGTTGTCCTGTGACAAGGCCACGCAGTTGAGAGGGCTGGAATGCCCAGAGAGGACACCTGTAATCATCACTTTTCAGGAGTCGACGAAGATGCTGGAATGAAGGGAATGTGCAGTCAAAACTTTAGGAAAGTATCAATTTCTACTTGGGTGGAGTAAGGTGAGCGTTAGCAACCAGGAGCGTTCAGCAACCAGGAGGCACAAGTATCACACATTTTCAAAAAAAACCTCCAAAAAATTTTGTTTTTACGCGAAAACTAATGGTTTATGCTCTCATCCTATATTACCCACGCCCCCAGCACCACTCAACCATATGACGAGCGCCTTTCATGAGCGCAGTCGACAGCCCAATTCTGATAACACCATAAGGAGGGATGAACTTTGGAATCAGCCCAACATCTACCCCCTTTCTCCGCACCCATCTCTCTCCTCTCCCCCTCTCTCTCCTCTCCCCCTCTCTCTCCTCTCCCCCTCTCTCTCCTCTCCCCCTCTCTCTCCTCTCCCCCTCTCCCCTCCTAGCTGGAAGCATGCACACATCGAGACAAGCATCATCCCCCGAGTTGTTTTCGAAGTCGCCGGATCTTTCCGAGCCCTTAGTGCCAAAGTTACGAGGAGACTTGGATTCCCGCCAGCACATGGCGAGGTTGATTGTGTGAATAATGGGATGTGGTCGATCATGATCGACAAGACGAGTGCTCTCTTGAGTTTGTGAACTCTCTCTCACTCGTGTGGTTCGCCAATTGGAAGCTTTTGAGGATTGGTGTGGATCACAATAGAAACCAGTATGCTATATAGCATTCTCTTTTGCTCAAATTTTGTGAAGAAGGTACGCATCAATAAGCATTTTTCTCGCGAAAATTCATAATTTTTCAAATTTTCATATCCCTTTTAAAGCGTCAAAGCTATAATCAAGCCAAGGGTCGCGGGTTCAAACCCCGCCTCGTGCAAGCACGCATGTGTAGCTCAGTGGTTAGAGCATTGGTCTTATGTTTTTTTTGCTCGTCGTGTGTGTGGTGGTGGGAGGAGATTAATTTGAGGTTAAAAATTGATTTGGTAAAATGGTATTTAAGCCGAATCGCGTCTCAAGAAATCTAATACAACACTTGTTGGTCCGTCGCCAGCTCCAGGCCTCTGTATGCACATGTTCAGTAACGCAATGCCCTTGTGCAAAACTCTCAAATCTGCCTCACTCGCTGGTGGACTCGTCGGCGCCTTGCACGTCTTCTTGTGCTTCTTCCACGCTGACTTCTGGCACTCGGCCGAGCAGTAGAACGTGCGTTTGCACCTTGCGCACGGTTTGGCGCCGAGGGAGCTGCAGACGTCGCACTTGCGAGTCGGTTTCTTCAGCACGTCCTCCACCTCGGTCAATTCAGCCTTGTCGTACTTCATGTGTTTGATGAAGGTGCAAGCGGTGTTGTAGGTGCCGAAGATCTCCTCGTCGACGAACTGTTTGGGGAGGTGTTTTCGGAGGAGGGTGGAGAAGGGGGTGGAGGAGATGTGGGTGGGGGTGAGGCGGAGGACGTTTCGGATCTCACTGCACGCATTGAATTGGGGGTGCTCAGCATACTGGATGGCTATGCTGCCATGGATGCATTTAGTGGTGAGGGAATGTGGATGCCGATGGATCATTCGAAGAGCAAGGAACACGAGGGACTCGGTATATGCCTGCCCAAAGCAAGCGACCTCTCGAAGAAGATTAGAATTGCTGAATTTGAGCACTTCACGCACCAACTCGTCATCGTGCTCGTTGATGAACTTGTGACAGTCTGCCCATGATCGCGATTGGATCCACCCATTCATCTCATTCCTCCAATAAGCCACTGGTGCGTACAAGCGGAGCATCCCCATCTCACCCAACGAACGAGCTTCCTCGGGAGTGAGGGAGAGCAAGCCGATGATCTTAGCACAGGCTCCACTCCTACGGGCAATGTCGAGGGGAGTTTCGCCTTTATTGTCTCGTGTGGTGAGGGCCTGTAGATTGTACATAATCGACAGCACACCCACATAGGCAAGAACATGTGTGTGTGTCTGAGCTTTCGCTGCCATCCAATGATGTGGCAGTCGTCCATGCTCATCTCTCTCCTCGTACTTAGACCGAGCATCTACGTCCAGAGCTTGGGAAACCATGGCTCCAAGTACATGGGGCCAATCACGCTTCTTGAGCCACTTGTGGTGCTCATTGGAAGGCATAAAGATATGCTGGTGAAAAGATCTCAAACGAGAAGGGGAATAGTTGGGTTTGACTGGGGCAAGGTAGGATATTTGGGTTAGTAGTTAGTACGGTGTGCTGGAGTGGCGTTTTGGACAGTGGGATATTACGTGATTACCTGTGAAAATTTTGATCCGCTCCCTCCTGTGCTCCTCCCTCGAGCAATTTAAACATGTGACTTTCCCTGTCATTCCCTCCCTCCCTCCCCCCTCCCCCCTCTAAGTGCGATGCGAAACCTCCTCCTCCTTTGGTACACCATAATCCTGCTTGTCGAATTCTTCCCCTCCTTATCCTTATCCTTATCCTTCACACCATCAAGCTCAATTCCTGCATCCAACGAAGTTTCTAATATACTAAAAGCTCTGAAAGATAGACGTTTCAACTCCAAGAAGCTCACATACCTAACCAACTCGGTGCAGTCCCTCGAGCTGGTGAAGAACTACAATGCCATTTCATCAAAACAACGTGATGATTTGATTCTCCTTTCTGCAAACAAGAATCTCCCTGCCATCTTCAGGCCACTTATCAACGAGGAGCTTCGTCGTAACCCTACAGCTATCCCTGTCTCAACTTTGATCGCCGTCCTGGCGTCTCTCAACCGAACGAAGCGCTCTAACGAGGTTCTGCGAGTTCTGTCTTGCTTGTTAAATTCCGCAACGCCATCAAAACAAGTTCCGTCTTGTGTTTCGGCTGCCTCCCTGCGGGCGATTGCCAACATCGAGAAGTACCAAAACCACAGTCCCGAGCTCGCAGCTTTGCTCAAGCATGCTCCCACGACGCCAAACCCAAAGTTGTTCGACTTCCTCATTTTTGCTTTGGACAGCGACCTCATCAGTGTTGATGCCTACGGATTCAACATTGTACTATCTTCGATCAGCAAGCAACCTCTCCCCGTCTCGCACGACTACGCGCCGAACGTGTCGCAGCGTGATGCGACGGACGCCACCAATAAGATTAAGTTGTTCGGTGAGATTTTGGTGAGAATGGAATTTGTCAGAATTGCACCAACGGTGAGCGAGCGAAGCGAGCGAGCCTTGAGATGTGAAAATACCCTTGAATTGTGTCTGGAGAGACCCCCGAAACCCCCCTTCTCCGCCCGAAATCCCCCTTCTCCGCCAGCCGCTCGGCTTTCCGCTGCACTCGGTTTTCCGCTGCGCTCAACTTTCCACTGCACTCAAGCGCCGAGCGTTAATAGCTTAAATTAACCCACTCTCTCTCTCTCTCTCTTTCGCTCGGCTCGCGCAGATCCACACAATAAACAGCTTACTTCGGGTCAAAGCACGGTTCGGAGGACGTTTTGAGACGAAAAATATTATGAATATAATTGAGAATTGGGGTTCCGGGGCACTCTTCGACCAAATGACTCGTACACCTCACCCGGACTTCTACACTTTGGAGGCTATTGTACCCACATTAGAGCATCTGTCCCAGGGTCTGCCCCAACAACCCAACGAACTACGCATTTTCGAGAAATTCATCACGTCCAACGCAATCCGACTGCAATCGCGCGAGGGGTGCACTGCACTCGTTGTCAGCTTGTGCAACTTCCCCCCAATCGGCGTGGAAATCGGATTGAGGCTAATAGCAACGCTATTCCCCCCGACTTTCGGCACAACCGGTAGTGCCCCTCCACCTCCACGGAAGCTCTACAACGTGGCGATTAAAGCGATTTCAGGAAAGGTGAGTTTCACTCCGTCTCCGCTCGCCTTGAGGAAGACAACAATGAGAATAGAATACGAGCCACCACGAAACTAACGTTATTCGGCGCAGAGGGAGAAAATTGGCTTGGCGAAGAAGATGCTGCGAGACGGAATTGGGATTGACAGCTACACGATCACAGCCCTAATGAGCGCCTCGACGAGTTTACGCGAGCTAGTTAAATTCCGCCGCTTTTACTTTGTCCACCAAATATCACTTGGTGATGCTCGTGCGGAAGGCGTGGTAGATCTGACATTCCTCTCGCGCGCAAAGACTATCTGCAAAACCGACGTATCCTCGCTGACCCTCTGCGTGAAAACTTTCTCTTCGATGAACAACAAATCCACAAAGCTTTTCAATGCATTTCTGCAGCTGCTCGGTCACTTTCCGGCAAATGCTAAATTTGAAAATTTCGGGGCGGAGAGTTTGTTTTTGGGCGGACTTACGTGCAGCGAGGGAGCTGTGAGGCTTCTAAATGGGATGGGAGGGGACTACGCAGCAGTTGCTGACTCGTACACATATGGGTTTGTGATTGAGGTGGTTTCGAAGGGAGGGGGGGGAAGGGAGGTGAGCGAGCGACGAGCGAGCGACGAGCGAGCGAAGCGAGCAGAATGTTGTGACTAACTCGATTCGCTCGCTCGGCGCCTACACCTGCGCAGCAAATTGAGGCCTTGGCGCTGCAGTGCGCTGCAGCTACGAGAAAGGAGGTTTGTGAACTGGATGGACCGTTAGTGGCAACCATCACCAAATCGAATGCGAACTCTTGCGATGGATTGGAGCAGTGGCGCTCCTTTTTCAAGCGAGGGGAGGGCATGTCCTCCAACACAATTGTTGCGGGTTTGGAGGTGAGCGAGCGAAGCGGGGGTGTTTTGGACCGTCCCTGAATAGTCGCGCTGTGCAAAAAGATGCGCCTGGCCAAACCCGCCCGCCACCGTGTCCAATTTTGAGTGGCTGAAGAGGTTGTGTGGAGGAGCTGGGGGTGATCTCAGTGATTCGCCTTTTTTTGCCTTTTTTTGTTATCACATTTGACCTCAGATGGCGTGTTTCGGACCGTCCCTAAACAACTCCCTTGTGCAAAAAGATGCGCCTGGCCAAACCCGCCACCGTGTCCAATTTTGAGTGGCTGAAGAGGTTGTTTGGAGGAGCTGGGGGTGATCAGTGGTTCGCCTTTTTTTTGCCTTTTTTTTTTCACATTGACCTCCACATGCCCTCTTTCAGACCGTCCCTGAACAACACCCTCGGACGAAAAAGATGCACCAACTCCAACCCGCCACCTTGTCCAAACCT
This sequence comes from Parmales sp. scaly parma, assembly GCA_030267985.1. Taxonomy (NCBI): domain Eukaryota; class Bolidophyceae; order Parmales; species Parmales sp. scaly parma. The sequence goes on along the minus strand of BRYC01000248.1, from coordinate 7,761 downwards.
CCATACGCTGGATTTACGGCAGATAGTGTTTCGCCTGCTTTTAACAATGAACTGCACGAAAATGCTACAGCCACCCACATCCACTACTAATCTAACATTATTCCACTCAATTCGAATTCGTTTGGCTCGCTCGCTTCCCCCCTTCCCCCTGAGCGCTCAGGGTTTAATATTCTGCGCGGGAAAGAGCAGCGATCCGAGCACAGCGTTGAAACTTTGCTACGCTCTGTTTCAAATCTCCCCGGAACGGAAACAGAATGCCTACAGTTCTTACACGATGGGGAAACAGAGTCTTGGATTATTCTTACCATTTTTAGGTAGGAATAACATGTTTGCAAGTTTTTTCGATGAGAAAAACGAAGAATTACTTAAGACAGAGTGTGCCGTTCCAGTATCCACTTCAACAAAAATTAGGATAATTTTGTAATGTAGTTCTAATTTTAGACAATTTTAGATTGCCCCCCTCTGTTCGTAAATTCCACTTCCAATAGAGTGTTGCTCTCAAACCCTCTCCCTCCGCCCTCTTCTCTCCGCGGACTTACTATCGATAGCCCTATTAACGACAACACGCAGATGAACGACACGTAAAAGCCAGGCGCTGTTGGACCGAATGTGTCCACCAACACGGTTGCAATGGCCGGGGTTGTTCCGCCTATGAGAGCCTGGGCAACGTTATAGCCGATGCTTATGCTAAAATGAGAAAATGAGAGGGTTAGTATAATATTTTTGACGCGTATATATTTCTCGTCTTCCCACAAGGCTCACTCGCTCACCTTGTCAACCGGCTTTCTACTGGAAAGCTTTCGACCATCCATGTGAGCATGGGTGCGCCGTACAGGCTCAATATCAGCCCAAACGCCGTCTGGGCGAAGAAGGCCTCGCTGTTGCTACCGGCCGTTGATATTATGTAAATGCCGATTGGCGCGTATACCATGAGTCCGTAGCCGCCGATCTGCGCCCCAAAAGAATTGAGAATAATGTTAGTTAGTAGCGGCAAGAAAAAAATATTTCTCGTCTTCCTCGAAGCCCGCTCGCTTCGCTAGCTCACCATCATTATTTTGTTGCGGCCGTACATGTCGCTGAGGATCCCCCCGGCCGGAAAGGTGAGAACGACGCCAAAGAACAAGCTCAGAGAATTTATTTTGAAGGCGTCTTCGTAGGGGGGTTCAACCAAATCCTTCATGAAAATCGAAAGCCAAACGAAGCCCAGGTAGAACGAGCAGCACCATATCATAGGCACCAAGCTGGCTGCAATCAATTGTCTAGTGTTCTTGAAAAGAGCATCCTTCAACGGGTTGTGTTTGGGAGGGAGAGGTTTTGGGATGGGGCTGCTGGGGTTGGGGCTGCTGGCTATCGCATTTTGCCCGAGATGATCGAGCTCCTCGACGTTATTCTTGAGGTACACCCCCACTCCAACGACACAGACGCCGGAAAGGAAAGGCAACCGCCAACCCCAGGAGAGTAATTGGTCCTCGGTCAGAGAAGCTCGAACCCCCCAAGCGACTATTCCGCCTGCGCCGAGCGAAACAAGAGTGGGTTAGGAGCGAAGCAAGAGTGATTTTCTGTCAAACTTTCCATCACAACTCACCAACCAAAGTCCCTAAATTCGCTGCCATCATCACGAAACTGCCGTTCAACCCCCACTTCTCCTTCGGGCTGCCCTCGACGGTGAAGACAAGCGAGCTCATAAGCTGTCCCCCGACGCTCATTCCTTGGAGCATTCTGGTGAGAACGAGGAGCACGACAGCCCAGCCCCCGATCCTCTCGTAGGAAGGGAGGCAACCCATCACAAAGGTCGGGATCGCCATTAGGAAAATTGAAAGCTCAAGGGCTCTTTTTCGACCGTGGGTGTCGCCTATGTAACCGAGGAGAACTCCCCCAACCGGTCGCATAAGGAACGCGCCGCCAAACACGGCGAACGACTCCATCAAGGCAGAGTTGCCGGCCTGGGGAGGGAAGAAAACCTTGGAGATGACATCAGAAAAGAAACCAAAGACACTGAAATCGTACCACTCGAGGACGTTGCCGGTCAGGGATGCAAGGGTGTGGAGGAGGGGTCGGGGAGGTTGGGACGGGGACATAAATCGTCTTTTGCAATAATCACATAATGGCGAGAAAAAATGATTTTTGTTATTTCACACGCTCTACAGGTAACCATTGTCCAAAACGCCACCCCAGCACACCATACTAACCCAATTCTCGTGACTTGCCCCCCCAGCAACCCCTATCCCATTCTCGTTTGAGATATTTTCACAAGCATATCTTTATGCCTTCAAATGAATACCACGAGTTGATCAAGGAGCGTGACTGGCTCGCTGTGTATGGAGTCATGGCTCGCCCAGATCGAGACAAAGATTTGCTCGAGGAGAAAGATGAGCATGGACGACTGCCACATCATTGGATGGCAGCGAAAGCTCAGACACACACACATGATCTTGCCTATGTGGGCGTGTTTTCAATTTGCTTCAATCTACAGGCCCTCACCACACGAGACAATAAAGGCGAAACTCCCCTCGACATTGCCAGTAGGAGTGGAGCCTGTGCTGAGATCATCGACTTGCTCTCCCTCACTCCCGAGGAAGCTCGTTCGTTGGGTGGTAAGGGGATGGACCGCTTGTACGCACCAGTGGCTTATTGGTGGGATGAGATGACTTTGTGGATCCAATCACGATCGTATGCAGACTGCCACAAGTTCATCAATGAGCACGATGACGAGTTGGTGCGTGAAGTGCTCAAACACACCAATTCTTATCTTCTCAACCAGGTTGCTTGCTACAGCCAAGAGTACAGCGACTCACTCGTGTTTCTTGCTCTTCGAATGATCCATCGGCACCCACTGTCACTTCTAGAAACAGAGACTCAATACTCTCCTCTTGAGATGGCTGAGCAACCCCAATACAATGCGTGCAAAGAGATCCGAAACGTCCTCAGCCTCACCCCCGCCCACATCTCCTCCATCCCCTTCCCAACCCTCCTCCGACAACACCTCCCCAAACAGTTTGTCGACTCGTCAATATTCGGCACCTACAACACCGCTTGCACCTTCATCAAGCACATGAAGTACGACAAGGCTGAGCTGGTCGAAATTGAGGCCGTGCTGAAGCCGACCCGCAAGTGCGACGTCTGCAAGACCACCACGACGAAAGCTTGCGCCCGGTGCAAAACCAGCTACTTCTGCTCCGCCGAGTGCCAGAAACTAGCGTGGAAGAAGCACAAGAAGTTGTGCAAACCCCCCACCTCCCCTCCCGCGACTGAAGCCGAGCTCCGAACCCTCCACAAGGGCATTGCCCTCCTGAACATGTGTATACAGAGGCCTGGAGCTGGCGACGGACCAACAAGTGTTGTATTAGATTTCTTGAGACGCGATTCGGCTTAAATTACTGCCAAAGTTTTAAATGCCTCCCTTATTAAATGCTAAGAATTTGATTTTTTGCACTCAAGTTTGTTGTTTGTTTGCCCCTCCCTCTACTCAAAAATTTGATTCGACAGCAGGGAGGATTCTCAAATTTTTGAAAAGTGCTGCGAATGCGGAGGAGGGAACGAGATGATTTGTCCAAGTGATGGGATAACCATCAGAGGTTCTAGCAATGATTTCATAATATTGCTTGTTTTTGTGCTTGTTTGCGTATTCTTTTGTGCAAGGTTGAAGTCGGCGTGTGGCGGCAGCGGCGGCGAATCAGTTACCCCTGAAGACGCTTCTGAGCCGGCAAATTGGAGTGGCCCTCCTGGCAATTATATTTGCTACAAGGTGAGTAGTGGTGGGCTTCATTAGAACAAACAATTCAACAACTCATCTATTCTTTTCCGATGCTCTCCCAGTGCACTGGTCCGGTCGAGTGCAAGCACTTTTTGAGGGTCGCCAGGGAGCAGAACGACAACACGTACAGAGAAGGCGTTTGGATTTGCGACGGACCGTGCGGAAACAACGACCTGTAATAGTGAATCATGTTGTCGCGAGAAACAGAACTCAAAGCGATGTAATGCCTCTCGTCTCTCGAGAGCGACGCATTCAGGGAAGTCGCTCGCAGCGACGACTTGTACTGGAAGAAGCAAGACTCGATCGGGTTGTCATCGAACCCGTACGGATAAAGGTAAAGGAGCTTGAAACCAAATTTCTTCGCGATGCCTTCGAGTCTTGGCGAAAAATGATTGGGCGCGTTGTCGAGGACGAGAATGCTCCGCTGCTCCAATTTCTGGTAGTTCCCCATGAACGGCCCGACCGCTTCTTCGATGTAGTCCGCAAACACATCGCTGTCGACCGTCCCCTTCGCCGGGTTCGGATCGGTCTTCCCTATCCCCATGTCGCGAACCCGGCACATCTCCAGAATAAAACCATTAATATCAACGGCACCGTGCAGGGTGAAACCGCTGCTTGTGTGGGCCAAGTACTCCAGCAATTTCGTTGCCCCCTGTCCCCTCACAAACCAGCCAAACTTCCGCTCCTCCTCCGCCGGCGACTTGTGAGCTTCGTCTATGTAGACGACTTGCTTCGCATTGCTAACGACAGCAGCCAAAGCAATGTCGTAGTTAGCTTTCTCCACGATGCTCATCTGCCTGGGGATCAGTTGTACCTTCTGGTGGGAGTACCCGAGCTTTTCGCACATACACCTGTAAACTGTCGACTGAGAATAGAGCGTTCCAGTTTGATCAGCCAGCTCCTTCACAATCTCGGTGATGAAAAAGCGAGGATTTTTATCCAAGATCTGCTTGAGCGCGGCAACGGCAGGTTCCATCGTCGAATACTTTACTTTGAGAATATCCGCCTCCACCTGGCCCCAGTCCTGGCATGCTAAGCGCCCAGTATTAATGAAATACGTCGTCCAACGCTCCATGGTCTTGGCGACAGGGGCTAAACGAGGAACGCCGGGTCTATTTTGGCTATAGTGTGAATCCAGCCAAAGGGACGCGCTACGCACGGTGGTGCTGGAATTTGCATCCATGTGGAGTAGCATAGCTTCTACAACATCACGCTGGGTTCCGATGTCGTAGGTTTTCATCGGAGGGAGGATTGTAAATTCTCACGACGACGAGAGGAGATCTCGGTTGGATTTAAAAATTTGTCTTGGGGTCAATTTATATGGTAGCAGGGGGTGGATGGAATTTGGTGTATATTGTAAATTCAACTCAAAATAAAAGAAGCTGGGACACAGGATTTGGAAACCCAACTTTATCTCTCCTTTCAATTTTTATGTTGTGCTGGCTCTTTATGACGATCGTAGGATTTTATGCGAACTCTCAAGCCCCCCCAGGGTCCGTCGGAGCCGCGTTAAATGCGCTCGCTTTGGTGCAACCCCAGCACCCCGTGGCTGCTCAACCCTACCGCTCCATCGTGGCGACCCCGGTCCCCCCCTGTTCCTCCCATTGCTCCACTCAACGGATTGCTACTACCCATTGCAGCAGCCCCCAACGCCCCCCCCGCCCCCCCTAATTCGTGGATCATTGCTCAGCTCCACGACCAGCAACTCTCTTACTTTGTCATTCAGAACATCTACTACAACAACGGTGCCAACGACGGTTCCCGATTGGTTTTTCCCACCGCCATGCAAGCTCTGGTGGAGTGCGCAAGACTTAACGTGGCGCTGCAAGCAATGGTCAGGGCGGTCCCTGGTTGGGAGGACTGGGTATTCCCGTACACGGGTGAGGGGTGGTCTGTTGAGATGCTCTGCCACGGCGTTGCCATCCCCCGATATGCCGGCGGCTTCTGGCCGAACTCGTTCGCGGGGATTGTTGGGAAGGCTATTTATGCTGGGATACTAGCGAACATGGAGCAGATGACCCTTGGTCATGCTGAGCAGTTGAATGGCGTGCAAAGGGTTTTTCTTGTGATCCCTATTGCGGTGCAGCAGGTGAGGCGCGAGTACGAGCGACGGAGCGTCTTATACGACCCGGGTGACTAACACCACCCCACCCCTCCTCCTCGCACGAAGATGATGAACGACGCTGCTGGTGTCCTCAAACAACTGACAGAAGATTTCTCCAACACGAAGAACCTCGCCCAAATCCAGTGTGTGGAGAAATCGATGTTTGACAGCGTACTTATCACGGTACCACCAGGTTTGGTGGTGGACGGAGAGGTTGTCGGTGCTGCCACTAACCTGGTGAGCCACCTTTCCATCGCGGACCGATCAATCATTTGTGTTCCTGTGGGAGGGAAAGCAAGAAGCCCAGGGAGCAATATACAAAATCTCTTCAACTCGACATACGCGAGCCAACGAATCAGAGGCCCCAATGGTGAACTTTCAGACAGCCTCGAGATCATCTGCAGTGGCACAAATTGGCAATTCACCCTTGTTGGCTGTGAATTCATGGTCTTGAAATGGTCCGACATCAACGATCTCATCAACAGCGAAAGGCCAACCCCATTGAGTCCAAATTTCAGCAGCATCCAGTCGCTCCTCAGAGCCAATGCAACAGTTGTGAAAGTTGTGACTCACGCTGAGCTCGAAAACGAGATCCTCGTCAAGCACAAAGAAATCCTCAGAACCGCTGCCGATGACAACAGCCCCTGGCATTGTTCCCACACCTTTAGCTCTTCCAACAGAGTCGTCGGGGCTAATGGTGACGACAATAATTACAACCGCGTCATGATGAGTCTGAAATTTCTTTTCGGTGAGCGAGCGAAGCGAGCGAGCCTTGTGGAAGACGAGCATACTCGCGATGAAGTGCGCGAAATGGCTGCAGTCAAATAATGGCTACACCCGCTACTAAACTAACCCACCCAATTCGTTCGTTTGGCTCGCTTGGTTCGCTCGTCCAGAGCTGCTGAAGAAGTTGGGTTTCACAATTGAGGTCAGCGTCTTCGACCGCACCAAGTGCAACATCCTTTTGAAGAGCGGGCCCGACGGCAACGAGATCAACAAGTACGTCTGGGTCGGATACTCAAGAACTGATGGTGTTGATGATCGGGTTTATTTCAAATGGGGAATCGATAGTCCTGGTGGAATGAAGGTTGCGCCGACTGGGATGACTGACGCCGCGATCTGGGTCTGCGCGCCGATATTAGCCGCATCGGCTGGCGGCGCGATGGACAAAAGTCCAACAGAAATCCAGAACATCCTGAACATCGACAACTTCCTCAGTGCTGAAGATATCAGCTTCGTGGTAATGAACATGAGTGACAACAACACTGACAATCCCCCCCACAACGTTTACAATGTTTTGATCTCCCCCGATTTTAAAAATCCCGAAGAGATCAACCCCTTCAAGCAGAAAGTCTTGAAAACCAATTTCCGCGATTTCGAGGTTCAGGACGACGAGAATGCCAATGGCAACGAGAGCAAGTTGAGCCAGACCGAAGCAAAATTGTTCGGTCTCAGTAATGTTGATCTCACAGCTGAATGTGTCAGTAGTGGGATAATTGGGGGGCGTGGGAGAACCGATTTTGAAACTTGTGAAAACCTGATCTCGTTTTACCGGTATGGAATTGATTGGCGAGCGCAACACCGCGGTCAGCTCCAGTATTCCTTCGGCAACAGCATCGGACAGAATCACACCACCAAAATGAGGATCAACAAGGTCGACCTTCAGCCGCAGGGAACGACGATCGAAGAGAACGAAAGAAGCTCTGTGGAGCAGATGATACGCAGAGGGTGCATGGGCGGAGTCGGTTTGCGTGATCGCCTACCAAATATCGCGATGGGGAGAGAGGCGCGCCTTATCAGCATAGATCGACAATCACAAGGACGACATAATCTGAGAGAGGCAGTCTTCAACAAGATTCCGTTCTCAACAGGTGGGAACGGAGGGGGTTGGGGCGGAGGGGGC
>BRYC01000247.1:2960-17023 GCA_030267985.1 Parmales sp. scaly parma | reverse complement strand
ATGTCGTCGAACGACCTTACAGTCCCCAGCTGTGTTGTATTTCTCAAAGTCTCGAATGAAGTGAACTGGATCATCTCAATAAATTCTTTCGCTCTCATCAAGACGATCGGCGCCTTGAACTTTCTCACCTCGTTGCGGGCTCGGGTGATGAGCTCCTTTTTGGCGATATCGTCTTGCTCCTCTGCTGCTTTGATTTGCTGCAAGGCGTGGTCGGCGCTGGAGAAGAGCTCGTTTTTCACCACCGTCTCCAGCGCTCGCTGGATTTCCGAAAAAACAGGGCGTGCATTAGCTCTAGCAACCCAGCATCTTTGAATCAGCTTCTTCAGCGACGCAGACGGAACGTCAACCTCGGGGCGCGTGTCTTCACGTGCAACAGTATTCATAAGGTTGCTCGACTTGTGGGAGCGGATCTCGAAATTTTTGTTCTCGTCGGGCAATTCTGAAAAGTTCAGCGAATCGTTAGAATCCACCATTGCAGCAAAAGCCTCAAACGCGTTGCCCTTTTCACAAGTGAGGGCGAACATGAGCACAGCGAAGCTGTAGACGTCCGCTGAGGAGCCGTAGGACTCGCCGAGGACCACCTCGGGAGCCATGTAGATTGGAGTGCCGGTCATTGTCATTTCGGAGGAGGCGGTGAGGGCCTTGGAGGCGCCAAAGTCGGCCACCTTGGCGGTGAAGGAAGTGGTGAGGAGGACGTTGCCGGGCTTGAGGTCTCGGTGGATGACGGAGGTGACCTGCTGGTTCAGCTTCTCGTCAAAGTAGGTTGTGTTGTGGAGGTAGTTCATGCCCTGGGCAATGTCGGTGATGATTCGGAGCTTCGGGTCCTTCCACGTCCAGTCGGCGGTGATTTTGGTTGATTTGAGGGCGTCATCGAGAGAGCCACCGGACGCAAACTCCAACACAATGCCGACCATCTTCTCGTTCCACAACGCACCCATCAGTGTGATGATGTTGGGGTGGCGGAGCTGGGACATCAGCAGCACCTCGGCTCGGAAGGATTGCATGGTTTCGGTGTCTATCTTGGTGAGCTGCTTGATTGCAACGTCCACGCCGTTCCACGTGGCTCTGTGCACGTCCCCGAAGGCGCCTCGGCCAATGTTTGATTTCACCATTTTGATTTGTTCTTGTTTGATCTCGAGCCGAGCCAGAGTTGTTGTGGTGATGCTCTTGCGCCGGGTTGCTGTTGCTGTTGTTGTGGTTGTGTTGGTGGCCGCACCGTCCTCCTTCATGATGTTGGCCACGAGCTGGACCTGCTCGGGTGACAGCTCCTTCGCCTTGAGCGCCTTCTCCATCTCCTCAAACTCCTTCTTCTCCTTCCTACGCTGGATCCACGTCAGGGAGGTGCAGATGATCGCCAGCATGACAAACACAACGAGCGCGCCGATGATGACCGTGCTCATGTTGGCGATCGAGCTCACGGAGCTCTGGCTCGTTTCCAACACGCTCACATCGGTGACGTTGCCCCCATTCTTGATCGCCTCGCACACCGGTTGGTACAGAGGGAAGGCGTTGGGGTTGCAGCTGCAGGGATCGGTGGAGCTGCAGAAAACGAAGTTGGGGACTGTCTTGAACGCGTTCAGTGCGAACGCGGAGCTGAAGAGCATTGTGCCTGCCCAACCAGCCAGGAAGACGGGGTGGTCGATCTTTCCAATGGCTCCAAGCACGTCGATGTCGTTCTTCAGCTCCACGTAGGTGCAGATGGAGTCAACGGAGAGCTCGGCGAAGAGCTCGAGCATCATCTGGAGCATCAATACGCTGCTGTTCACCGGGGTGAAGCTGTCCTCGTAGCCCAAATCGAAGACCATTCGGTGGTCCGCGTAGAGAATGAACATGAGCGTGGAAATGAAGATGGCGGACGTTTCAGCGAGCATGGAATGGAAGATGGAGGCCGCCCAGACCTCCTTCAGGTCGGCCATCTCTTCGGGGGTGACTGGGGGCTTGTTGAGATAGAACTCGCGGTACCAGATGTCTCGTTGCTGTGTATGATGTGTATGATGTGTATGATGTGTATGATGTGTATGATGTGGGTGGGTGTGGGGGGGGGTGGGATAGGATTAGATGTGTTGTAGTTCGAGTCCACTTTGCTCACTCCACTCACCTCGATCGTTGACCTGACTGCTGTCTCTTCTATGCCCGTTACGATGATGGCGATGGTGGTCGCCTGGAAGCTTCCGAGGTTGCAGAGCATGATTCTGCGGATCAGCACCAAATACGATTCCGTTACGAAAACAAAATTTAGGTCGCGCATCGGTTCGCATTTTAGGCGTTCTCCGAGCATGTTATGCCCAGCGCCCGATTTTGCTCTGTGACCGTGCATTAGGAACTCCATGATGAGGGGGTGGAACAGGAGGACGATCGACATTCGGCCTCCAACCGCAAAAGAGCGGAAAAGAGTGATGATGGTGAACGGGTAGGCCAGGAAGACAAGGATTCCGGTCATGGAGGAGAGGATTGCCTTGAGCCTGCTGTAGCTCTTGTTTTGTGTTGTTGTAGGTTCGTGAACAATTGTGAGCGCTGCTTGTGAAGCTCTCCGAACTGAACTTCGTCTCGTCAACGCATCTGCTTTTGCATTGTCGATTGCTCCTTCTTTGAGCAGGAAGTTGTTAGCAGGTTTCGTCGACACAACAACTGCAACAATACAATAGACGATGATCATTGGCAGCTCCAGGTTGTAGAAGGTGACGACAGTGATGTCGGGAGAATAAGCCAGCATCATGTACGGGCCCACAACAAGAATTGCGGCTTTCATGTAGGTAGGCTGCATCACGCTGAGATTGTACCTTCTGCCGATCTCATACGACCAAGTTATTGCTCCACACTGCATGCCTTTCATTCTAGCAGTGTTAAAATAGGTGAATGTTCCAAAAATGGACCCAACTAGCATAATTGGTATGGTCAAGCACACGTTCCCTTCCTCACTGACCGGCGTTCCGTCGCTGCCGATCTTAGACATGGTGAGGGAGCTGTGAACACCGAGGACGATGCCCACATAGATCACAATGTACAAGCTCGTTCCAAGAATGGACTGGTTGGCGCTCAAAACTTCCTGCAAAAAGTGTCTCTCCGTGGGGTTCATGTAGAAGGGGGTACGATTTGAGAAGAAGTTGGGGATGGTCATGGTGGAGGCGACCAGTGGAGTTGAGGGGACAACTGCATATTTTGCAGACATGCTGGATGTGGAGCGAAAGTGTTTATGGTTCCACTTTATGGTAAAAATCTTATCTTAAATTAATTTGAAGGTGTAAGCATATTAATAAAGAGTTTTGGCACTTTTAAGAGCACCCAATTTTTTTTTGGTTTTTTGTTTTATTCTTTAGGGAGGGCAACTAGTGAAGCCGCTGCGCACCACACTTGCCCAAGCCAAACAAAAGCCAAAGTGGGAGGATTTGAGAAAATTGAGTTCTTGTATCCTTTTCAAAGTGGATTCGCTTCCCTAAGAAGCACTCAAAAGTTCAAAATGCATGCAAATCATATTAAACTCCAAAATATTGTTTGATCTACCTTCCTTACTGTGTCTATGTTCAATCTGCCATATTCAAATGAGCGTCGGAATCTGCGAAGAGGCTGCTCAACACAAACGCCTGACTCAACAGCATCCCCACCTCCTCGTCTCCCCAGCCGTTTGTTGGCAAATCTTGTAAAAACCCCATAATCTCTCCGAATTCCATTCCCCTCACCTCCTCGCTGAACTTGCACAAAAACGCCGTGCAAAAGTAGACGTGGAAGAGCTCGAAGCCCACCTGCGTTCCGCTCCCGTCGCCCTCGCTCAAATAAGTGTCCCACATTCTTATGACGCACTTTATCGAAATTTCCCTCATAAGCAAGCAATTCATCCAGCTCATTCCGAAGGTTAAAAATTCCACCCCCTCGCTGTGTTTTTTTTTTTCGTTTTCGTTTTCGTTTTGCGTTGTTAGTTTTTATATTTTCCGCTCGTAAAGTTTGTTGCAAGTTTTCGGCTCACCTCTTTAGATGGTCCCAAAGCTTCTCGTCGACCCTCCGGACCAGCTCGCTCAGCTTCCACACCATTCTCTGGATTCCCGGCTGGTCAACCGTGTAGTGGTCCAATATGCCACGCAGGATGATGGTGAAGCAGTGGTAGGTGTCCGCCTCGACGTCTTCCAAAATGTCCTTGTTTTTCAAAGAGTTTGAGTCCATTGTCAAGACGTCTTGAATTTGGCCGTCGTGGTAGTGGCCCAGAACAACCGAGTAGACGGGGGTCACCAGGTCGGACATGCCCTGAACATAACCGATCCCGGGGTGTCGACACGCCCAAACGTAGAGGATTTTTTCGAGGGATTTCCGGATGAGCGGGTCACAAAAGAGTGGGACGCCGGGGGCCGTGCGAGGGAGGTCAACGATGATTTGGCGCCTGGATTGGGTTGGTTAGACTGAAAGAATGTTTTATGCTCAGCCCAACCTTTTTTTGGCTCACCTCGACGCCAGCTCCTCGGGCGACTCCCTGTGGTTGTTCGAATCAGCGAGCGAATCCCGCTCCTTCACGTATTCCTTTCGCTTTCTAGCCAGCGCCTGCTCCTGCCGGCTCCGATTTGACGGCAGGTAGCCGATCAGAACCTGCCAGACGTGGGACCGGCAAGATGGGGGAATTCCGTTCCAGGAGAGGGTCCGGAGGAGGGCGAGGTCAATTACGCCTGTTGGAGGGTTGTCGTCGTTGTATTTGTTTCCGGAGGGGGAATTGTAGAGGCAGGAGTTGAATTTTGAGAGGATCCGGGTTGTGTTGGCTGTTGTGGGGCTCATTGGGGGATTTGTGGGTGTTGAAGTTGGCGTTGGTATTCGTGTTTGGGTCGGTATTTTAGTTTGAGTTTGAGTTGGGGGTTGTTTTGGGTGTGGCTTTGATGACGATGATGACGGGGGTAATGAAGAGGAGGAGGAGGAGGAGGAGGAGAGATATGACTGTGATGACGGATGTGCTGTGGAGGTACGAGACGACGACGTCGGTTTTTTTGACTTCACCTTCACGCTTCCAGGGAATTGCTTCTTGGGGTGTCCTTGCTGATGCTGCAGCGAGGTGGATGTGGAAGTGGAAGTGGAAGTTTGGTTTTTTCTTTTTGTCGCCCGAGCCAACAGGGAGGGGGAAGCAGGGAGGGTGGATGGCTGAAAAGAGGAGGAAGTGGAAGTTTGATTTTCGGGATTCGACATTGCGTCAAGTCCGGAATCAAATCCCAGCCACGAGAAAAAGCTCATCTAATTTAGAAACCTTACTATCTCGTGCTGTTGTTTGAAGGATGGTGAAGAGCGAATTTTGTTCCAAATAAAATTGAAGAAAAATTGAAGCTTATTTGCTATTTGTCAGCCCATTTTCGAGTGTATGGCCGACAATCACACAGCCCAAGAAACCAAGCTCTTGGCTCTCTATGCCAAGACGATTGCCCTGAACAAGATGTCTCGAGAGGTGAAACGAGACACCCTACTTCTTGAAGTTCAGATAGAAGAGGAGCAGCTTCAGACTGACAATAGCAGCATGATGGTGGAGGACACATGGACCCAGCCTGCATCCCCGCAATATGCTCCACCTGACGATGAACCTGAACAACCCCAATCCCCAGCGTATGCCCCTCCCCAATCCCCCCATTCTCCAGAATATGCTCCTCCCCACTCCCCCCAATCTCCAGCGTATGCCCCCCCCCAATCTCCTCAATCTCCAGATTATGCCCCCTCCCAATCTCCTCAATCTCCTCAATCCCCAGCCTATCCTCCACCGGAAGATTCAGGATCAGGATCAGGATCAGAACCAGAACCAAAGCCAGAGTCAGAGAAAGAACCAGAAACAGAAACAGAACCAAAGCCAGAGCCAGAGAAAGAACCAGAACCAGAACCAGAAACAGAAGAAAACGACTATTCCGACGCAGTTTGCGACCCCTTCTCCGCGGCCGCAACCGCAGCCGCAACCGCTCGTGCCGTCGAAATGTCCAACAAGTCTAAGCTCATCCCAAAGAAAAAGCGGCCCGCGGCTGCCGAAGTTCCGCTTGTCGGCCTCCCTAGCCTCATTCCGAAGAAGGCCAAGGGATCTGAGGAAATAGCGGGACTTCCTCCAGCTGAACCGGAGTTCAAGCACCTCCTGTCGAACTTCTCGACGCTGCTTTCGAAGGACTGGGTGAGCACCGATCACGTAGATCCTGAGGAGCCTCTTGTGATTGATTTGCCCAACTACATCAACAGCGACGTCCTCAATGGCGAGGGAAACAATTCGGTATTGATTAGATTCACCGCCCCAATAACATCGGACCGCTTCTGCGTGAACATAACCGGCAGCGCCCACTCCAACTTCTCCGACGTCCTCTTCCACCTCAACCCAAGGCAAAACATCCTCAAAGAGTGGAAGGGAGGGGAGTGCGTCGTCAACGACATGCAGGAGGGGGCGTGGGGCAAGGGGGTGAACCCGCCGCTCAGCCACTACCCCATGATGTTCGGGATTGACGGATGCGAGATGCTCATACAGATGAATGCGGAGGTGAGCGAGAGAGTCTTTTGGGAAGAATTGCTACAGACATAATGGCTACATCCACTACTAAACTAACCATATCATGCTCATCGCTTCGCTGGGCGCTCCGCTCTGCGCTTTGCGCTCTGCACTCTCCGGCTCGGCGCAGGGGTTTGATTTTTTTGTTGTAAACAAGGCGGACAGGAACAAGCTAACTTTTTGCTTCCGGTTCCCCCACCGAACCCTTCTCCCTCCAACAGGAAAACTAGTGATGCAATTCATCACTCTTTCCGACGACGGCGTCCAGCAGAACTGGACCGTTCACTCAGTCCAGTGGGGCAACAGGAAGCTTTTGGAAAATGGATCGATCGACCAAAACCAAATATTAAAGGGCAACAGGCGGCAGCACCCCAAGAAGCTGTTCGTCACCGGACTGACCAGAACGACGCAAGAGAATCTAGAGGACGCGAGGCTGTTCCTGGAGCGAGCGTTTGTATATTACGGCGGGATACATGGCGCCGAGGTGTCGTTGCTCAAAAACTCAACGTTCTGCTTCATTATTCTTGGGTCGAAAGAGCAAACTGACCAGGCTCTGCGGGACCCTAAGTTGAAGAATGCGTACCGGATGCAACGGGCGATACCGACGAAGCAGGAGCTTGACGCAATAGAAGAGCTGGATTGGGATTAAAATTTGGTTTTGAAAAAGGTATGAAATTTAATGTAGGGAGGAGAAAAAAATTTTGGTTTTTTGTTTCCTCCTTCTTGAATTAAATTTCAATAAATCATATATCCAATCAATTCATTTGATGGCAATCTCACACAACTCAATTACACTGAACACACAACACCAACAACCAACAGAATTTAAAAACAAAAAGCCAAAAAGAAATAAATGTGTAGCATCTATTTAAAGTGTTTGTCGTCACCGCATGCCAAACAAGGCATTGGATATTAGATGTTTTAGTTCCGCACTGTCGCTGTGTTCCGGGAACAGCTCCAAGGATTTTTTCACAGCGTCGTAGGCACCCTCGAGATTCCCCCTCTTGAAGCATAGCAGCGCCATGTTGAAACACGGCTCAAAGCTCCACGGAGCCAAAGTGTGTGCCGTGGCGAACATTGCTTGAGCCGCCTCGACGTCATTTTTCCTCAGGTCTAAAACGCCCAAATTGCAAAATGATTCAGAGTGGTTTCGGTCCACGCTCACGGCTATTTTAAACGCTTGGTACGCCAAGCTCAAGTCCCCGATTCGTATCGCCACCTGCCCAATGTTGAACCAAACGTCGGCCGTGTTGTCGTCCCCCGACACCCCCAAAGCCCTCTCGAAGCAGCTCAGCGACAAATCGTACTGGCTCGAGTCGAAGCAGCACAGCCCGATGTTGTTCCAGAGCTCGGCGTTGTTCACGCCCATTTGTAGCAGCCTTCTGTAGTACCTGAGGCCCAGCTGGAGTTGGTTGTCCGGTTGCAATTGGGTTGAGTTAGTCTTGGCCAAAACTTGCTGCGAGCGACCGAGCGGTAGCGAGGGAGAAGCTCTGCCCATCAAGCCGAGCGCAGCGGAAAGCCGAGCGCACGCAGCTCCCCCCCTCCACAACCAAAGAAATTCCACCTAAAAAATCTCACTACGCTCGCTCACTCACCTCCGGCGCGTCTTCATAGTAGTGGTTGGCGGCGAGGCAAGCCATCGCCTCTACATTGCTAGCGTCCAGCTGGAGAACCTTCTTGTAGGCCTTGGAAGCTGAATCGGCGTCGTTGAGCATATCGTAAATTTGGGCAATGCCCAGGACTATTCGCGGCTCGTTGGGGAACGATGTTCCCGCCTTCATCATTAGCTCTAGCGCCGTGTTTGGGATATCGAGTTTTAGATATACCTTGCAAAGATCGAAAAACGTCGAGAGCATCTCGTCGTTCTTCAGGCTCGATCGTAGCTGGAATAAAGTTAGTTTAGTTTAGTTTAGTAGTGGCTCGTATTCTCGTCTTCCTCAAGGCTCGCTCACCTGCTTCTCCGAATCACGATACAAACCCAACTTGTAGTAGCACTTGCCCAGCCTCGTTTTCCACCACCAAGCCTTGTACTCGGCATTCTCCGTAGCCTCGGCGCAGAGCTCCAACGCCTTTCTCGGGTTGTGCTCGACGTGGAGCAAGTAGTCCGCCAGCGCCATCCCCAGCGCCGGCCTCCGCGCGTACTTCCTCATGTCCAGCTTCTCAACGTTGATGAACAGCCCCCCTTCAGCACCCGCAGCCATGGAAGCAGTCCCGAGCCGAACCTCCCGGCCCAGCGCCGTTGCAGCGCGCTATGAAGTGTGTTAGTGAAGGAGTAAAGAAAGCGCGAGTGAGAGTGTAAGGAAGGATCGCTCACCTTCTGCCCGGACCCGTCGGACCGGAACGCCGCGTCCACGGCCACTTGCCCGGAGAGGGGGCGCCCGGAGTTGGTGGCCGGCCGGGAGAAGCCGGTCAGGGGGCGGCCGGAGGAGGAAACTGGCCGGACCGACTGGTTCGATCCGCCGCCGGTTTTTGGGGCGGAGAGCGAGGTGCCCGGCCGAGGCATTGAGTTCACCGCGTTGTCGTCCAGGAGGAGTTCGCCGACTAAAAAAAGGTGCGCGGTGAGTGTGTGAAAGTGAAAAACTTTGAAGTGAAGTCGACAAAATTTTTATTCTCACCTCCCTCCTCCTCAAGCTCAGTCTCGTCCAGGTATTGCTCAGCCGTGAGGGCACGGGTTTTTATGTACCAGACCATCTGGTCCAGGGGATTCTCAGCAAGGAGATTGGTGCACATTTCTATTGTCTGTTTGTGTCGTCGCCGTCTAAATCTTGAAATTGCAAGCCAAGTTGGGTCAACATCTGTCATTGTGGATAAGGAGGTGTAATTGTTGTTGAAATTTTAAAAAGGAAGTTTGTGGGGGAGGATTGGATATCCGGAGTGATTTGTAAGTAATGAAGGGAATTGAAAACACTAAACAAGTATTAAAAAATATGGAATTTTGAAAGACGTTTTAAAATATTTTTTTTCCCTTCTGAATGTAGTAGCATCACGTGCAACAACACCTCTCCGGGGATTTAAAAAAATCAACGTGATGAAGGAAACAACTTCTGGAGCCGACGAAGCACCATTCAGTGCAGAAGAAAGTGATGCTATCGAGCAGCTCCTCAAAATTGCTAAAGCTATCGAATCCAGCAAAAACTCAAAGAAACTGACAACTGCTTCCCCCCTAGCACAGGGCAAGAAGCACATAGTCAAGGGTCAACGCATGATCATTGGCTATTACAGGACAAATGTCCCCTGCGGTCTGCAGGAGCTCCACGCTTACATCGAAGCAGAAAGAAACTCTTCAAGATACATTGAGAGTAACAAAAAAACTTACAACAACCACCACTCGATCAACTATTACGCAATGTCATTCTCCAAACCAGTTCATGACCGCGAGTTGCACCAGTCCGTCATCACTAAGGTTGAAGCCGAAAAGATTGTAATGGTCAGTGTTCCCTGTTTCATCGAAGAGAAAGAGAGAAACGTTCACCGAGTGCGAGCTGAGATGCGGAGTTTGTACAAATTGACGAGGATCAGTGATGGCGAGACCCGAGTCGATTTCTACGCTGAGATTGAGCTCGGAGGACATCTCCCGAGATGGTTGATCAACCACGAGCTTCCGAAATTCATGAGCGCGCCCACGAGGTGGCAAGAGCATTTTCAGCACCTTCGGGCTTTGCGAGAGCTGGGACCCGAAGACGGCGTAGCGATGGGAACCATGCTCACGCTCGTGAAGAATATGAAGTCCGTGGAGAGTAGGTTGACGGCGTTTGTCAGTAAGAACGTTGCGCTGAAGAAATTGAAGACGACCTTTCCGCAAGCCGAGACAATGATGTTGGCAATTCTCAGAAACAAAATCGTTCACGTGAGAAAGAGGAAGAGAGCGGCGGCAAAAGTGGGAATTGATTTGGGCCCCGGACAGGCAACAGCGTTACAAGCAGGAACAGACACAGCCACTGCTGGCTCCACCTTGAGGGAGCTCAGCGAGAAGGACGCGGCGAAAATCGGCAACTCGTTCGCCATGTTTCTCCTAACGTCGACAGAGCCAAAGCTTGCGGTGGATGCTTGGCGGCTAGAAAACTCTGCTTTGCAGCCGCTCTTCGACGAGCACCAGTTTTTCGAGCCGATGATGCAAACAATCGCCAAGAGGCTGCTTGCGAGCGGCAACCTTGGATTGAAGATGCGGGTATTTTTGGGGGCGTTTTTGTCAGTTGGCGATTTGGTGAGCGACACGACTGTCATCGTCTCGTATTTTGAGGAGGGTAGGACAGGTCAGGCGTATGCGCTCATTTTCATGGTCATGACGAGCCTGTTCTTCCAAACTCTAGTAGTGCTCGCACAAAATAGCAAGAAAAGCCGCTCGGAAATACTTCGAGAACTTTTCTTCGTGATAACGTTTCTGAAACCGGCCGTCGACGCCTATCGCGTCGCCACCGGCTACGAAGACGAACAATTGAGCATGTCTCCGATCCAAGAAATGTCATTCTCAAAAGCTACTGAGTTAGCGGCTGAAAGTATTCCAGGCAATGTCCTCCAAATCTACGTCTTCATCACGAACCCTACGAGATCAACCCTACACCTGGTGTCGATACTTATTTCAACCATGACCACAGCGTTTGCGAGTGCGGTGATGACATTTGACATCGACGCCAGCCCCGACCAGCGGAAGAAAAACCCCGACTTTTACGGCTTTATGCGCGACACAAATTTCGAGCGGACCGCAACATTTCTTGTAATGTTTCTGCTCGCGGGGCTGTACAATGTGAGCAAGAGCATCGGTGTGGCGCTATTGCTTGCGGTGAGCGGTGAGACGACACTACTCGTGTTGGCGGGAGAAATGATAACTTTTCACTTGGTGAGGCTACTACGCCGAGATTATACGATGTTTATACCCAATTTGGAAGGCGGACTTAAAATCACTGCTGCGATATTCACACACTTAGTAACGAAGACAATTGTGGATTTCACGGGTTTGATCCACTTGAGAACCCCAAAGCTGGTGGGCGGCGCGATGTTTCTCGTTCTCACGCTTGAGGCGCAGGTCTTGCCGTTCGTGGCTTTCGAAATTTACAAGAAGAGTGGGGAAGTGGAAAACAAGCTCGACCTAGAAGAGTTGGAGACGGCATTAAGGGCATTGGCGGGGACGTGGGCAATCAACGTGTTTCTATTTTTCATGCTGATCAAGCGAAAATATCGCAAAACATTTTGGGATCCGCAAACTGGCTGGCAGATGGTGATCGCAACGTTCGAGGGGTCAAATGACGCACAGCGGAAGATGACCGCAATCTTCACCAATCACATTGTTATGAGTCAGCGGATCAAGGGCGACGTTATAGAATACATGGCGGAGAACTGGGCCGAGTGGGAGCGGACGAAGCCACCGTGGTTTACGCCGGGGTTTATAAGCAAGATACCCGACGAGTTTATCCCTAAACGAGCACTACGAGCGTTGAATCATGCATCGGTTTGTGGAATTAGGGAGAAACAAAATCGCATGAATTTGAGTGAGCTTGCTCGGGCTTCCTTAGGAGGCACTTGGGAGAAAGTTGTTGCGGACGCGGCGGCTGATGCGATTTCTGCTGAAGACAGAGAAGTGAGCCAACGCAAATTGTCAGTGGCTTTGAGAGCTGGTCATAGAAGCAGGGAAGAAAGTTATTAAACTTCAATCATGTGATATAAACAGGTAAACATTTCTTAACACATATTTTTAACCTATGTCGGGCAATTCCTCCCTCCCCTACCTCTCCATCCTCGCCAGCTCCTCCCCAGCCGTGCATCCGCTAAATCCGCAATAATTCCCGAACCCTGATGTCCGTGTCAATCCTGTCCCCCTTTATGAGATCATTTTCCGGAACGCCTGAAGTAAGATTTACGATTCGCGTTCTCGCCCTCAAATGCCAACGCCAAGGCAAAGGCTAAGGCTAAGGCCAAGGCCAACGCAACTCCTTCCTGACAACCCATCCCGAGGAACTCGTTCGGCTTGTGATCGATCATATCTATTCTTGATCATCAGACTCGAAGGACACTTCGTCCTCCCCATCATCCCCACTCCAAGGCTCCCCGTCAATATCGCTGTCAGTAGTTTCACTCCCACTCCCACTCTCACTCTCCCCCTCATTCTCACTTTCGCTATTCTCAATTCCAATTTCGTCGCTATTCTCAAACGCTCTCCTCAACTTCTTCATCTCCCCCTCCCCAAAAACGCTCCACTCCTCCCAAGCTCTAAGCACGCTCTTCACGGCCTTTCCCACCCTCTCCCCCGTCATCCTCCCCACCCCCCGTTCCAGCCTCCTCATCGCCCTGAGCACCTCCCCGGCAACGCTTAGAACTTCCCCCCGAAACAGGCTCGCGTTCTTCACGCCAAACTGGCCCGAATTGTACAGGAGGTCGGAGAGCAAGTACAGGTGGGCGATTCGAGTCGAGGTCGAGAGCGAGTGAGATGCGGAGGAGGAGGAGGAGGAGGAGGAGGAGGAGGAGGAGGAGGAGGTTGCGTAGCCCTTCAGAAGCTGGGTGATCTGCCCGGCGCAGGAGGACCGGTCGAGGCAGTAGACCATTGCGGAGCGGATCGAGGGGCGGGAGGGGGAGAGGGATTTTAGGATTCGGGTTAGGGTTAGGAGTTCCTCGATTTGGAGGGAGGAGGAGGAGGATGAGGAGGAGGAGGAGGAGGATGAGGAGGAGGAGGAGGAGGAGGAAGAACTGTCGGATTTGGGATTGGATTTGGGATTGGATTTGGGATTGGATTTGGAGTTGGCGGAAGGACGGTAACGGGCACGTGCCCTGCCCTGCTGCTGCTGCTGCTGCTGCTGCTGCTCCATCTTCATTTCCTGAAGAAACAGGTCCCCCTCACGAAGTCTTCTCGGTGCTTGATGGACAGCTTCAGCTTCAGCTTCATCAATGTCAATGTCAATCGCATCCCCATCCCTCTCCCTCTCCCTCTCCCTCTCAATCGCCAGGCACTTTGCCCCTTCCCCAATTCTCCCGCCCCCCTTGGTGTCCCCTTCGCTCCCAGCCCCCCCCCCCGGGGGCCCCGGCCTCTCGAACGACCTTGTGAACGCCTCGAGCTCCTCCCTCAGCCTTCCCCGCTCCTCCTCGGCCCTCTCCCTCTCCCTCCGCCTCTCCCGGTCGAGGGCGGAACGGCTCTTCACGGCGTTTATCGAACGGACCTTAGAGAGGGCGGTGGGGAGCCGGACCGAAACCGGGGCGAAGTTGGACATTTTTATTTGGGAGTAAAATAAACACTGATTGAGGACAACACAAATATCACACAACCACAAAAGTGTTTGGGATTTGGGGGGGCGTGTTTGGTTGGCACGAAAGGAATTTGTCAAATGCTGAGGAGGATAGGTTTGGTGGTTTTGCTTATTTCAGGTCTGTTAAAGAAATATGCTGAGCATCTGAGACCAAGAATAAAATTTACATTATCCCCTTCCCCTTCCCCTTCCCCTTCCCCTTCATTCCAGCCTCGTTTCCGTTTCCGTGTTTCCGTGTTTCCGTGTTTCCGTCTCCTTGCTTTTGAGATAGTGTCAGACCAGGTTTTAAAAATAAATATTTGTCTCCAAGTGGGTCGTCCTCCCCCCGGCCTGTAGTTGTCGTTTCATCCCCC
>BRYC01000245.1:18049-34336 GCA_030267985.1 Parmales sp. scaly parma | reverse complement strand
AAGCGGTTGTCGTTCTCGCTATTGACTACGAGGCGGCTGAGGCTTTGTACCAGTGGCAACGTTTCCAAACTCCATTTGCTCTCCGCCAGTACGACCTCATATTTTCCCAATTAAATGAGAGGACCCGTAACCGTGAAACACTGTATGACGCGCGATTCACCTTCCTCTGGTACGACAGAGGCAATTTCCCCCCAAATGCTCCTAAATTCTTGTGCTGCATCCAACTCGCTTTTCTGGTGCGGCGACGGAGCAATAAAAAGAGCTCTTGCATCGTGAACAGCGGAGCGGGACCGCGAGGTTGCAGACGCAAGTTCTATTCTTTCTCCGAAACTAGCTCGACCAGCTCGGCCTTGTCGTACTTCATGTGCTTGATGAAGGTTCAGGTGGTGTTGTAGGTTCCCAAAGATCTCCTCGTCGACGAACTGCTTGGGGAGGTGTTGTCGGAGGAGGGGGGGTGGGGAAGGGGGTGGAGGAGATGTCCTGGGGGTGAGGCGGAGGATTTTGAAGATTTCGCGGCATGCATTGAATTGGGGTGCTCAGCAAACTGGAGGGCCGTTTGTCAAAAGGAGTCGGCAGATGTGCAGATGGAAGGGGAATTCGGAAATCCGCAAAATTGTAAAATATTCTCACATTTGCTCAGCATAAGGTAATAGAATCACCCAATTTGAAATCTGACTCAAAAACACTATAATAAATCAAAATGCAGTCTCAGCAAGATGCTCGATCAGAACTTTTCACGAGTCAAAACCGTGAAACAATAAAATCTGATGGGAATTGCGACAACCTCCATGCCCACAGAGCAGCTGTGGAGGCCGTAAGTTCAGGTCGAGCAGCGCTTTCGACCATCGCTCAGCAAGGACAGCAGCTGGCCAACGCTGAAGAAATATCAGACTCGAATGCTTTTATGCTTGACAAGTCGAACCGAATTTTGAAGGGGATGACTTGGTCTGGCTGGGTTAGCAATATGTTTACGTCAAACGTTGAGGCGAGCGGTCCGTCAGACACAGCCGTCCGATTGAAAAAAACTGCAGCTTCTACAGCTCCCCCGAGATCAAACTCCAACAATTCCCACTCCAACCCAAATTTGCCCAAACACAACCTCACAACCTCTCACCCGGCTGCCGCAGCGTCAACCACCTGCGTGAACGACTACAAGATGAACGTTACGATGCTTGCTTCTTCGGCAACCTCCTCACCTGAAGATTTTGATTTGTTGGAATCTGTTTGCGACGAGTTAAAGTATCGGGCGATCAGCGCCATGAGTACGTTGGAGAGGCTCTCGTCCAGCCTGAACGACGACCGTTTGTTTCGCGAGTTTACCGAACTCTCTATGGAGTTTGAGCGAATCCAGAACGTTAGCGACCGAGTTCGACGACCAGGAAGTTCTTCATCAAGTACCAATAATAATAAAAACCTCCGCGACGAACTGCTCTCCACATCCACATCCACGTCCACCATAACTTCCAACTCCACCCTAACTTCCAACTCAACCGCCCAACAACAGCAGCAACTACAAAAGCAAGACGCCCACTTGGCAAACCTTGCGCCACAGCTAGATGAGCTTAAGGCCCTTTCCCTCACCCTCAACGGCGCGTTGTCCGACCACAACGAGGCCCTCGACAAGCTTGACTACAAGACGGAGAATCTCACTGAGAAGACGAAACTTGTTGTGCGCCGAGCGGGGCGATTGAACCAAAAGGGTTGGTACAGCGAAAAGGTGAGCGAGCGAAGCTGTTTTGGACCGTGCGTGAACAATCGCTTGCTTGGTACAAAAAGATGTGCTTGGAATAACTAGCCACCGTGTCCAATTTTGAGTGGCTGAAGATGCTGTGTGGTGGAGTTGGGGGTGATTCAGTGCTTCGCCTTTTTTTGAGTTTTTTTGAGATTAAAATTTGGCGTAAAAATGGCAATTTTTGGACCGTCTTTGACAACCCTCTCGCACAAAAAGATGCGCCTGTCCGAACCCGCCACCGTGGTCAATTCTGAGCGTCTAAAACCTCCATACGTTGGAGTTAAGGCCGATTTAGTGATTCGCCTTTTTTTGCCTTTTTTGAGTTTTCACAATTGTTGTGCGTGCACGTACGTGCCCCTGAAGGCGAGAATACTCGCGATGAGTCCCGCGAAATGGCTACATCCACCCACATCCACTACTGAACTAACCTCTCAACTATTCTTGCTCGCTCGCTTTATCTGTGCTTATTATAAACGCGCCTCGCTTCGCTCGGAGCAGCAAAAATTTGACTCGTGGATTACAATTCAAGAATGCTCGACTTTGCGCTATCTAACGATCAAGGGCGACCAACTGGTTCTCTCTGATTGCCTGAAGCGCGACTCAAACAACTTTTGTTTGTGGACGCGGCAGGGGAACTCAAATGGAATTCAGTCGGGCCTGTCTGACAACTTCATCGGTCAATCGTTCCTTGGCAACTTGGTTTGTAGCAACTCTAAATTTGGTCGGAACGAGGAAGTAGAGTTCTCCGACGTCAATTTGGACCAAACCCGAATAGTTATTTCAAGCGCAGGGTGGGGCAAGGGCGACTACATCAAGTGGAGCGAGAAAAAGGACGGCAAGGGAAAATTGGGATTTTGCGGTGGCCACGACAAGAAAGCCACCGCAACAATTTGGAAGATTACGAAAATTGCGGGCCCAGAGACAGCTGTAGAAAAAAATAGAGAATTGATATAGAGCAGAAGTACGTTATAGTAGTCAATTAGTAGAAAGGGCTCATACCGCCGTCGAGAGTAACTTCGAGCCCTGCCCCCTTGCTGCACACCAATGCGCTGGGTGACGGCGGCAGTGGTGCGGTGCTCGGTGGTCGCCGCTGTTGATCTTCCTCAGCTGTTCATGTCCACGTGCACCACCGTTAACTTCTTCACTTTAGGAGGTTTGTCGAAGATACGTTGGCGTTCGGTAAAGAAAAATTAAAAAAAAACAATTTACTTATACGCACTGCTAATTCCGTATACGGTAATCAGAGTACTGTAGGCCCTTAACTGTAATATCCGTAAGGTCGTCTCTATAAATTAAACTCTCTTAATACAATTATTACGAGGAAAGCCGACCCGATTACAAAATTTGCTTATCGAAACACGTTATTAAATCGATCGCAAAAATAAACTTTAAGTCCAAATCCCATACTTCCATTAGATCACTCACGTCCCAACCCAACCCCCAATAGATATAATAACTTCTAAATATATAATAACCCTAATAATAATAACCCTCGTCAACCCTCCCCACACCTGTAGCTGAAATCATGAACAAGTACGAAGTCCTAGGCATTGTTGGAGAAGGCGCCTACGGCGTCGTTCTTCGGTGCCGCAACAAGGAGAACAACGACACAGTTGCAATAAAGAAATTCAAAGAATCTGAGGAGGATGAAGTGGTGCGAAAGACCACTCTACGAGAAGTAAAAATTCTTCGCATGGTGAGCGAGCGAAGCTCATCTGCCTAAGTGCTATATTGGCAAAATAATGGTGGCTCATGGCTACAGACGGCTACATCCACTACCAAGCTAAGCTTACCCACCCAATTCGTTTGGCTCGCTCGTTTCGCTCGCCTCCCCCCTGCTCCATTAAAAATGCGCTTCGCTTCGCTTCGCTTCGCTCGGCGCAGCTCAAACACAAGAACATTGTTGACCTCCGAGAAGCGTTCAGGCGGAAAGGCAAGCTCTACCTTGTCTTCGAATACGTGGAGAAGAACCTCCTCGAAGTTCTCGAAGACAACCCCAATGGTCTCAAGCCCGACCTCGTCCAATCTTACATCTTTCAGCTCTGCCACGCCCTTGACTGGTGTCATTCGAACGACGTCATCCACCGTGACATCAAGCCCGAGAACCTGCTCATCAACCCAAAGTCTGCAACCCTCAAGCTCTGCGATTTCGGCTTCGCTCGTACGGTTGGCTCCTCACGCTTGACAGATTATGTAGCTACCCGGTGGTACCGCGCTCCGGAGCTCCTGCTCGGTAGCACCAACTACACGATGAGCGTGGACGTGTGGGCCATCGGGTGCATAATGGGCGAGCTTGTCGATGGGCAACCAATGTTTCCGGGAGAGAGTGAGATTGACCAGTTATATATAATTCAAAAGGTGCTTGGCCAAATGACGCAAGAGCAAAACGATTTGTTTCTTCGGAATCCCAGGTGAGCGATGAGCGATGAGCGATGAGCGAAGCGAAGCCCCGTTCATTGTTACACCCACTCACACTTACAACGCAGATTCGCTGGCTTAAAATTCCCTGACATGAGCCGCCCCGAAACGCTACAAAAAAAGTACGTGGGGGTGCTTTCCAAGCGCGCTTTGAATTTCTGCCGTTCGATTATGCAGATGGACACCGCGGATAGAATAACTTGCCGCGAGTGCATTGAGCACAACTATTTTGAAAATTTGCAGCCCAAACCCAGCCGACAGCAGCCGCAGCAGCAACAGCAACAACAACAACAACAGCAACAACAACAACAGCAGCAGCCGCAGCAATTACAACGAATGCCCGTGATGGACAACAGCAGCTCCGGCTGGAAAGACGAGCCACACAACCCCCACCCACCACCCAACAACGGAAAGTCGAACAATGGCCGATTTAAACCTCAGCTCAGCAATAGAAATGCAGAACGGGAAATCACCCCTCCAATAAACATCAAGATGAACGCTCTGAACATTGCAGGAGATGGAGGTGGTGGCGGAGGAGGAGAAGACGGAAGAAAGTCAAGGAAGGAAAAAAAGCGGGCCGAGAAAATAAAGGTCCAGGAGCAACAACAACAACAACAGCAGCAGCAGCAGCAGCAACAACAACAGCAACAGCAGCAGCAACAAAAGCAGCATCATCAGCAGCAGCAGCAGCTGCAGATAACACAACAAAACCAACAGTACGACGGCGACGAGTGGAACAACACCGACAACAGCAACAACAACACCAACAACACCAGCAACGACGAGAACAACTTCTCAATCGGAATTTCCGGGTTCGGCTTTGCAAACTCCAAGAAACCACCAAGCAACAATCTCGGCTACGGAGGAGGAGGGGGTCGCACAGGGAAGATGCAAGCAATGACAGACAGCAACGAACTGAACAGTAGCACAGCTACCGGCAATATCAACAGCAACAACAACAACAATAACAACCTCAACAACACCAACAATAATGAAAATTACGAAAATACGCTTCCAACTGATAACAATATCAGCAACAACAACAACAATAGCATGGGCAAGAAGAAAGTGAAGAAGAACGACGCGGAAAAAAAACGGCAAAGAGACGAGAGAGAGCGGGAAAGAGAGAGGGAACGGCAACGAGAGAACGAAATTCGAGCGTTCCGGAACTTCAGCTCAGCCCTACCAAGCACAATGACCGAGAGAACAAGAAGCCGTGGCAGCATGAATCACGCGCAGCTACAAGAAATGGGCTATATTAATGCCGACTTTGGTAACCCAAGCCAGCTGGAGGCCTTGAACCACGCCCCCCAGCCCGACATGAATGTGATTTTGCGGAGTAATCCTTTTCCAGGCGAGCATGGCAAGACTTTGCTGCCAAACAAGTTTCGGTTATAGACAGAGAGGAGAGAGGGGCGAAAAAATGTGTTGAAGGAAGTGTACAATTGCCATTTACCAGATTTCCATAATGGTAAATTCCTATTGGACAGATAAATTTTTGTTATAAATTTATAACTAATATTTATAACCATTATACAAGACCCCTTAAAAACTTATTTCATATATAATGAAGTTCACCCTTGCATCTACCCTTCTCACCCTAGCTTCTGCCAAGTACGTAGCTGCTTATTCCTGTGTATTCCTGTTCTTCGTTTCTCTGCTGACTCAGCAACTGTTTCTCACAATCTTTAACTCACAAAAACTCGCCCCAATTCATACATTCATCGATCGCATACAGGGTGTCCCTCCTCACTTTCGACGGCTCGTCTGAGACTGGCAGCCACGAGCTGAAGTTGACCAACGACCCTGTCATGGGAGGACAGTCGGTTTCCACCTTCACAGCCAACGCAGAAAATCAGTCAATAAACTGGTCCGGAGAGGTGAAGGAGGTCCCCTCTTTAAAGGCTCCGGGGTTCTGCAACCTCGAGACGAATAAGAACTTTGACTCCTTCCCTGACTCTTCCAACAATTCCCACATTGTGATCGTTATGAGGTCCACGAAACCTTACGATGGCCTCAAGTTGTCGTTCGCGGCTGACACTCTGAACCCCCAGTTCAAGTCCTTCAAGGCTGACTTCACCATGGAGCACACTGGCGACTGGGAAACCATTTTTATACCTTACAATTCTTTCTCCAACAACGTGCGTAACCAAAAAAAAAATAATTTACCTGTGTAACAATTCACTAACACCATGTACAGTGGTCGTCCTACACAGGCGAGCCAATCGTGAAGTGCTCCGATGACCCATCTGTGTGCCCCACTGAGAAGAATAAGGCTGATATCCAGCAGCTCGGCCTGTGGACCGAGGGAGCCGCCGGCGAGTTCGATCTCGAGATCAAGGAGATCTACGCCGACCAGATCGCCGACCTTTACGATGAGTCGCAGCACACTTCGCTCGTTACATTTGACGATGCCGATGCAACCACCTTCGATTGGGATCTAGTCAACGACCCTGTCATGGGCGGCCTTTCCAACTCGACAATGACAATCCACGATAACACCCTCTTCTGGGAGGGCTCAGTCGAGATTGTTCCTTCCCTCTCTGCCCCCGGTTTCTGCAACCTTAAGAGTCACAAGAGCTTTGACAAGTTCAACGACGCCACCGGAGCAACACACATGTTCATCCGTGCGGTCTCCCACAAGCCTTACGACGGTTTGAAATTCTCGTTCGCCGCGGACACTCTGAACCCCCAGTTCAAGTGCTTCAAGGCCGACTTTGTCATGGAGCACACTGGCGAGGAGGAGCTCATTGCTATCCCCCTGACCGAGTTTTCCAACGAGTGGAGCGCCAGCACCGGAGAGCCCACCACCAAGTGCTCCGACAACGAGAAAGTGTGCCCCACCCAGAAGAACCTCGCTGACATCCAGCAGGTCGGATTGTGGATGGAGGGTAGCGAGGGTGCCTTCAGTTTAGAGATCAAGGAGGTTTGGGCGGGCGTTCCCGAGGCGGTTGAGGCTGAGGTAAATTAGACAAAAATCAAAAACACCAAACAATTTTACCCTCCACTAATCTTTAATTATCGCAGGTTCAGGCACCAACGTGCTCAGCGCAGAAAAACCTCAAATACAACACGGGCTCATTCACAGCGGCCGACGTCGGCCTGCCGAACGCGCCGGACGGCGAGTCGCTTGCCGATGCCATTTGCTGCGACGGAGACTTCGCGGCCTACGCGGAACCCAACCAGTTCTACGCCCAGCCCTCGGTTGGCTTGTTCAGGAAGCTTAGCGACTCGGGAACTACAATCTTTTACGACAGCGTGTGCGGGCTTCCATTGTTTGAGGCCCCGATGGGGCGAACACTGGATGAGTTCAAGGCGGAGACCGAAGAACACGGGTGGCCGAGCTTTCGTCCCGAGGAGGTTATCGACGACAACGTCGTCATTGCCGAGAACGGAAGGGACGTCTTCTCCAAATGCGGAACAAAGCTCGGAACGAATGAGCCGGATAGTGATGACATGAGGGTGAGGTACTGCCTGGACCTTGTGTGCGTCAGCGGGAATAAAGTTTGAGCATTTTTATATTTTTGGTTATCGCTGTCTTCTTGGAGCTTCTCAAAGTAGGGCTTGGGCTTGGGCTTGGCTCGTTCCCACACGTTACTTTCGACCGTGGCCTTTGTTCTCGGCTAAAAATGAAATGAATGAACAAGGTGTTCACTTCCCCGCAGCCATCCTCAACAACTCCGTGGTTTTCTCGCTGTTGGCCAATACGTTCCTCTTCCCGGCCAGCGCTCGGTACTGATCATAATGAGCGCTCGCATTTCCACTGACAGTTTGGCCTCTCGCAACCAGCTGCCGTGCCACATTCCTGTACGTCATTGTGTCAGGGTGCTGTGCCGAGCGAAGAAGGTGCGAAGCGAGTTGAGTGGAATAATGTTAGTTGGCCCGTATGCTCATCTTCCTCAACCCCCTCCCCCCTCCGCTCGCTCACTCACCTGCGTTACCCCGTGCTGCCCTGGTCCAAGCTGGATGGCTATTCTATTGTGCTTGACAGCATCGCGAGTGTTGCCCAATGTATCCATAATCTTGGCCAAATTGCGATGCGCCATTGCATCATTTGGATTCAGCTTAATCGCCTTCTCGCAGTACTCCTGCGCCTTGCTGAACTTCCCCTTCCGAGCAAGGACAGCCGCCATGTTATTTAACGCGAGACCGTTGTCGGGATTGATATCTAGCGCCCCCTTGACTTCTCTCTCCGCCAGGTCGAGCTTCCCCTGCCTCATCAAAGCTAGGCCAAGATCGTTTCTGGCATTGGCGTTCTGATGATTTTTCGCGACAGCCAACCTGTAGTGCTTTATTTCGTTCACGTTGTCTCCTATTTCCCCGTAGAGCGGGGCGGCAAGGTGGTGATATCTTGAATTTCCAAAATCTTGTTGTTGCTTGGCCTTCCAGAACTCACGAGCATCCACGCGGGATGCAATTTCTCTCCACGTAAGAACTTTGGCGAACGGTGGGAGTTCTTGGATGTTTTTGTGGTTGTCCATTCTATATTGGTTACTTGCAAAATTGTAAAAAAGGTTTATTTTTAACGATAAACGAAAATTACAACTTTATTCAAACACCAACCAACACACCAACCAACCAACTATACTAAGTTTGTGACTCGACTCATGGACCAGTTCAATGAAAATTCCTTATTCTCCCAAGCCTCCTCAACCCCCTCGCACCAATCCCGTCCCCATTCTCTTTCTTCCATAGTCAATGTCGATCACCCACAGCACCAAAAGCTGCAATCATTTCATTTTCCACCCTCCACCCTAGTCAATGTCAGAAAGGAAATGAATAGCGTTCCTGTAACTTTCATCACCTCCAACCGTTCAACCTATTCTGACGTGATGTCAATATCCAACACAGCCAGAGTGAAAACACAGCGAAAGGCAAAAATAGCTTCGCACCGGGTGCGGTTTCCATATGACACTCAGTCTGCGTTCAAGGCGATGAGGGCCGGGATCGACGAGAAGCACACGACAATGCTGGAGAAGCAGCAAACCGCCGCCTCGCGGGCAAGGAAGAACAGGGAGCTGCACGCGGAGCATGATTTGTTCATGGAGAGGCTTACCAGGGAGAGGCAGGCCAGGACAAAAATAGAAGGAGAGAAGGTGAGTGAGCTGTGAGCGAAGCGAGTTGTGAGCGAAGCGAGCCAGCAACACCATACACTAGTTGTAACGAGCCAGCAACACCATATTTGCAGTTGTCACTAACAAACA
This sequence comes from Parmales sp. scaly parma, assembly GCA_030267985.1. NCBI lineage: Eukaryota > Bolidophyceae > Parmales > Parmales sp. scaly parma. Next base: position 24,982 of record BRYC01000245.1, on the reverse strand, counting down.
CAAAACCCAGGCAAAAGTTATACAGAGGTATACAAGAGGGTTCTTGGTTAGACCGCGGGGGTTCTTCACGATGAATCTACACGAGACTCGGGAAGCGGCCAGGCTGATTTTGAATACCAAGAGCAATTTGACACACGACTTGCTCGAAATGACTGAAAAGGTTGGATTGCCTCCTATTCCCGGAATGACGATGGACAGCAAGAAAATGATCGAGCAGCACCGGATAGAGGACGAGCTGAAGCACGCGGACGACTTGGCCAAGGCGAGCGTACAGATCCAGGCCTGCATACGGCAGCGAGAGGCGGCGAGGCACGTGCGAGATTTGAAGAAGCAGAAAATGGACGAAAAAGTTTTACATTGCACCATCAAGCTGCAGCGGCTGTGGCGGGGAAGGCTCGCCAGGAATGTGTACAAGACGCTGATGGACGCACAGCAGTGCAAGGCTATCACGTTTATCCAGAATAGAATTAGGATAAAGAGGGCAAGGCTCGAGAGCGAGGCCATCAGAAAAGCAAAATTGTTCAAGAAGAGGAGAATTGCCGCAGCCGTGGTGGTGCAAGCATTGATGAGGGGGAAGTTGAGCCGAAGAACTTACGTCACGTCGGCGGAGAAAGATCGGAGGGTGATCGCCCACCGGAATACGATCGTTAAGTTTGACAATATTCACCGCTTGGAAGAAAAGAAGGGGGAGGAGGGGGAGGAGGACTGGCTGGGAATGGCGAAGAACGGGGTGATATTGGAGAACGTGTTGTCTTCAAATAGCTTGGGACAGGCGCGTGCGTTCAAGGCGGAGGCGGAGAAGAAGCTGATGGAAATGTAGAAAAAAACAAATATGTGAGAAACTTTAATCTTGCTATTCTAGTAATTGCTAGTCAAACGTCGTCTTCTTCCCAGAAAACGCCACAATATTCGACTTCGAAGCGGCCTGCTTGGCGAGCCAGGAGGGGTGTTCGGAGGATTTGTTGTCTTTCCAGTTTTTGCCACTCTCCGCGACATCGCTCTTTTTGATCACTTTCTCCTTCGCCTTGGCCTGGCGTTGCTGCTGCTTGTTTTTGGTTTTGTCATTGTTGTTATTATTATTACCGTCACCATCACCACCATCACCATCGTCACCATCGTCACCATCGACTTTCTTCTTCTTCTTCTCCCGCCAATTCAAACTGCTGTCCCACTGCAATCCTTGCTTCTTCGCCTCGAGCGCCTGGGCCTTCGCCCGCCTTGCCCTCTGACCCTTTCTATTCTTTGTCGTCATTTGAGTTGTCATGTTCCACTCGTCATCGTCCCCGCCTGGACCGTATATATTGCCACTGGGATTAGGCTGCTCGCCGCTATCATTATTATTGTCTTCGTCGGGATTTAGAGGCAGAAGGCTCGCATCGGAGCCCGCGTTCATTTGCAAAAAAACGCCAGAGGTCGAATTGTAATTTTCCCGCTTGTGCTTCTTGCTCCAGTTGTTCGTTGGGGGGGGTGGAGGGGCAGCGCTGTTTTTGGGCCGTTTGCGCTTCCCAATCGACTTTTGAACCCCACCATCGATGTTCTCGGATTGAACCAACACCTTCCTTCGCATATCATTCACTCGCACATTCAGCCCGTCGAGAACCTCGCAAATCTTCTTGTTGTTGAGCGTCTTCTCCACAAAATTCCGAAACCGTTTGGGGTAAACTTGCTCCTCGCTCGGGTGACCCTCTTCGTACTGGGAAAGGGGATCGTTGTTTGGACCAATGTGGGAGAGGCCAATTCGCCGGAGGCAAACATTTACAATTATCGTGAGATCGACTGAATTAACAAAATCAATGTGTTTGTTTATGAGATCGATGTTGGTTTGCTTGGAAGTGGCTTCAGAAGTTTTAAGCTTCTTCTTGGCCTGGAGTAACTCTTTCGTTTTTATTTGCTTTAACTCTCGCCGAAGTTGAGTGGTTGCGAGTGTGGTGATTTTCTCGTGCTCAGTGAACTTGTACTGTTGCTGCTCACTCCGCGGCTTCTTCTTCTTTGGGCCTAGGCCTGGCATGGCATATAATTTGACAAAATTATGGTTCAGCACTTCAGCACTTTTCAGCTTCAGAGGTTCAGAGCACTTCAGGAATCAGAGCCCTCAATTGATATGAGGGCTTTCTCCATACTCCTCCTTGCTCAAGTAGCATTCAGCTTCCACCTTCCAGCTGCCCTCCCCAAGCTTACAACTGCTGGATCGAACCAAAGACTCTCGTTTCCCCTTTTCTCATTAGAAGCCTCTTTGACTCAGGATGCCAGTCCACAGCCAGGCATGTTGGTGAGTGATTTATATTGACGACTCGAGGTTGGCAGGTAGTCATCCACACACTAACCCACGCTCCCATTCACTCCGCTCCTCTCCTTTCCTCTCCTCACCCAACCACACAACCGAACTCAGGCCCGGTTCAAAGCTGGCATTCCTCCGGCCAACGAACGTAAAAAACTTCTTCCTCTTGGGCTCATATTTTTTTGTATTCTATTCAACTACACCATCCTCCGCGACACGAAGGATGTGCTGATGGTTACGGCTAGGGGCTCTGGAGCTGAGGTGATTCCCTTCATGAAGACTTATGTAAACCTTCCCTCTGCTATTGGTTTCACTGTTCTTTACTCCAAGATGTGCGACAAGATGTCCCAAAAGAGGGTTTACATGACTACTGTTGTCGGGTTCCTCACCTTCTTCGCGACGTTTGCGTTTGTCCTGTACCCCGCGTCGAGCGTCATTCACCCTCACGCCTTCTGTGATTACCTGATGACGATCCTTCCCGCGGGCTTCTCCGCCCCCGTTGCGATTCTCCGAAACTGGACCTTTGCAATGTTCTACGTGCTGGCGGAGATGTGGGGCTCTGTTGTGGTGTCGTTGCTGTTCTGGGGGTTTGCCAACGAGGTAACAACCATTGACGAGGCGAAGAAGTATTACCCTTTGTTTGGCATGGGGGCGAATGTGGCCTTGATCTTCAGCGGACAGTACGTGAAGCTGGTGAGCGGGATCAGGTCGAGGCTGCCTCCCGGGGTTGACGCCTGGGGTGCTAGCTTGAAGCTGCTGATTGGGGCCGTGTTGGCGAGTGGGGGGGTCATGTTAACGACCTACAAATATATGCAGGACCACGTGCTGACGGATCCGAATTGCGTGGACGTGGAGAAGAGGGCCAAGTCGGCCGCGAAGAAGAAGATGAACAAGGAGAAAATGGGGGTGAGGGAAAGTGCCAAGTTCCTCATGAGCAGTCCGTACATTAGGAACCTGGCAACTCTGGTCATCAGCTACGGGATGTGTATCAACATCGTCGAGGTCAGCTGGAAGAGCAAACTGAAACTTGCGTTCCCGAACCCCAGTGATTACAGCGCCTTCATGGGGAATTTTAGCAGCGCAACCGGCGCTGTGACATTGTTCATGATGCTCATTGGGAGGTCGGTCTTCGCCAAGTTCGGCTGGAAGACTGCAGCCATGGTTACTCCAACAATGATTGGCGTTACAGGTGAGCCACGAGCGAAGCGAGCCACGAGCGAAGCGAGCCACGAGCGAACCTTAACACTAATCTAATCCTGTTTCACTTCACTTCACTTCACTTCACTCGGCGCAGGCCTCGCCTTCTTTGGCTTGACCCTGTTCCCAGCGTCCGTTGCCCCCTTCGCGGCGACCATGGGAATGACCCCGCTGATGCTAGCCGTCTTCGTCGGAGCAGCTCAGAACATTCTCAGCAAGAGCAGGTGAGCGAGTGAAGCGAGTCAAGCGAGTGAAGCGAGTGAGCCTTGATGAATACTCGAACGATGAAGTGCGCAAAATGGCTACAGACGGCCTTTTCATCCAACTACAAGAAGCTAACCCACCCAATTTGTTTGGCTCGCTCTCTGCTCTCTCGCGCTTCGTTAAAAATGCGTGTCGCTTCGCTCGGCACAGCAAATACTCACTCTTCGACCCGTGCAAGGAGATGGCCTACATTCCCTTGGACCAGGAGAGCAAGACAAAGGGAAAGGCTGCCGTGGATGTCATCGGAAATCCGCTCGGAAAGAGCGGCGGAAGTTTGATCCAGCAGATGCTCATCTTTAGTGTGGGGTCACTGGCGGCGAGCACTCCCTATTTGGCGGGCATTCTGGCCTGCCTAGTGTTCTTCTGGTACAGAGCGGCTGGCAACCTTGCCACCCAGTTTGACGCCGCAATGAGTAATTATAGTGAGGATATCGAAGAAGATGATACTACTGTGGTTGTGGAGGTGGAGAAAGTCAAAGAAGATTAAATCAAACATAAAATAAATAAGAAGTCGGTTTGCACAGATTTGATCTAGATATTTGTTAAAATTTATCCCTCAAACCTCATCCCATTCTCGAACACAGGAAGACGTTCCAAAGAACGGAGAAGACGTTCGAGAAAAGCACCCGGAGGTGCACAGGAACATACGCGAACGAGATGTAGTTAACAAAGGGCCAAAACTTCCAATTCATCAGCGCTATGGATGGAAGGTCGAAGACAATTCTTCTCCGGACATTAGCCAGGACAAATGGTCGAGCATAAAAAATACTCTCCGCCCCCTCGAATGTTAGGAAGTAGAGGGGGAAAAACCAAATAACCCCAAGCGTCTGGTCGAGGAGAAGGGGAAGTAGAGTCGTCAACTTGCTGTACGACTTGCTGTTTTCGATTTTTGGCTGAAGACTCTCAAACAGCCATTTATACCAAAGGGAAACTGAAGGGCCGACGAAGACGAATCCCGAAAGTGTGAACGACAGCAGACGAGGGAGCGAAAGGAGCTTACCAAATTGAATTTGCTGGGCAAGAAGGTCTCCGATCGCCGTGATTATAGCAGCTGTGATTGATTTCGTTAAAACTGGTCGATTTGCCAAGGCACTTAAATACGATTCGTAGAGGTTGTTGTTGGAGGAAGCAGTTACCCCCCCCCCTCCATTGAGAGAGAGGTTCGATCGTACTGTTTTACATATGTTCGGCTTTGGATCTCCCATTCTGTTAAATGTTTGAGATCGAGAACGAAAGCCGTTTAAAGATACCACGAAGCTCTCTACGAATGTGGATACCAAGATGACGACAAGTAATAATAAGCCCCTCATATACCCAGCCTTTAATCAAGATTTGAAATTAGGTTGAAAAATACTAACACATTTCCAGTCACCCAAGTGCCAGTGTTCCAATAATCAAATCTTAAAGATCACAACAGGATATCTCTACAATAACCAAAACCTCCCCAAAAAATATAACATTCTCCGGTTTACACACTATTGATTCTCTGACTCACCCAGTAACACAGCCAGCACATAAACCACCCCATCATGTTAGAATTGCTGAGCATAGGCTTATGGCCACTCATGCTTCTCCTGCCTCTCACCCTCACGTTCGACTTCTCCTCCTCCTCCTCCTCCTCCCCCTCCTCCAACCCGTTTCACTACTCCCGCATCTTTCCTGAATCCTTCCTCGAACCAACCACAGCCAGCGGGTATACCCATCCCCTCGGACTGATTCTTGGAATTTCTGCCGTAGCTATAGGCCAATTCTTCTGCATCCTCTACCAGTATTCACACTACAAAATTCGGCCGATAATTCAGAAGGCCAAACGACCCCATTACTCCTTCGCGGAAGGGGTAACAACCCACTTGTTCCAGCCCGAAGGTTTCCTTGTTCTTGGCAGCTACTTAACAATAACGTGGGAGTTGAACCTCCTCCCCCCCTCCTACTACAGGTTTGACCTCCCCACCAACCCATTGAACGTGGCGCTGTGTCTCGTAACCGTAGATTTCCTTCAGTTCCTCATGCACCAGATTGAGCATCGTGCGTCTCCGTACCTTTACAAACTTTCCCACAAGCCTCACCACCGATTCATAAACCCCCGATACTTTGATGCGTTCAATGGATCTCTTGCCGACACAATTTTAATGATATTAATACCGCTCCTCGGCACTGCCAACATTGTTCGTGGTTGCTCGGTTTGGGACTACATGTGCTTCGGCAGCCTGTACGCCAACTGGCTGTGCCTGATTCACTGCGAGTTTACACATGTATGGGATCCCGTCTTCAGATTGCTGGGTTTCGGTACACCGGCGGATCACCACGTTCACCATGCCTATTTCAACTTCAACTTCGGCCACTTGTTCATGTGGTGGGACAAGCTGCTCGGTACCTATCGGTCACCGACCAGCATTGAGGCGGCGAAGAAGTTCAACAAAGACGTATAAAAATGTAAATCGAAGGTTTACTTAATCTCGACCCTTTTGCAAAAACGCTTGCAGCGTCTTTTGCAGCCTTTTCTCGTTCGCCTCCAACTCCAAAACCCTCGCCGTCAAGACTTCCACGCTGTCCAAGCTCTCGCTGTGAACTTCCACCCCGTCGACGACGGTGCCCTCCGCAACATCGACGAACTGAACGTCTCTTTGTTTTTCTTTCTCTTTCTCCTTCCCCATCCCCTTCCCATCCCCGCTGTTGTAAAGCGCACCCCCGAAACACAACGCGTCCTCTAAATCGTGCAACGGATCGCTGTTAGCATTGGTGGCATAATTGCTCTCCCCGCCCTCGTCGTCGATAAACGTGATATCGTCTGGAAAATCCTCCTGCGTTTCCCGCCGGTGCATCTGCCCCCCAGACCCGATTCCCAATTTAATCGTGACCTTGGCCGGGTTCAGTTCGTCGCCGTGAAAAATTGAGTCGTACAGCTCGTGGTGAGGCTGCACCGAGCGAAGAAGGTGCCACACGTAATTTTTGGTTGGTTAGTTAAGTAGTTTGTGACTAGCTCGCTTCGCTCGCTGGCTAACCTGCTTCCTCTCAAAGGTGAACACCACCGTGTCGCCAATGTTGTTTGTGCTCAAATTAATAGCATCCTCCCTCTCGTCTGACTGAAGGATGAAATTCAGCGCGGAATACATGTGCGACATCCACTTTTTCTGGACTGGCGACAGAGCGTGATCTCTCCCCCCCCCACTCCCCCCCCCACTCCCCCTCCCCCT
>BRYC01000244.1:29743-55953 GCA_030267985.1 Parmales sp. scaly parma | reverse complement strand
GGAGGGGGAGGGGGAGGGGGAGGGGGGGGAAGGAAGTGGCGGAAGTGGCGGAAGTGGCGGAAGTGGCGGAAGTGGGGGGATACAGCCACAGCCACAGCCACAGCCCCAGCCCGAGTGGGTTCCTGTTGTTACTGATGTTGAGGACCTTTGTGCGGAGTTGGACAATGGCAATGACAACGACAACGGCAATGACAACGACAACACAAACACCAACAACAACAACAACTTCTTCTCCAACGAAAACGAAAGCGAAAGCGAAGGCGAAAATTATGCAGAAGATGTATCGCCACCACAACAACAACAACAACAACAACAACAACAACAACAACCAGCCTTGGCTTTTGGCGGAATCGACGAGGAGTTCCTTAAGGAAGGGTTGCGGTTCTGCGGGTTCGAGGGGTCGCAAGGCGGAGGAGGAGGGCAAATTCCGAGGCCGAGGCGCAGGGTTAGAGGACCACCAGCGCCAGCGCCAGCGCCAGCGCAAGCGCCAGCGCCAGCGCCACCAACAAGCAACAAAACAAAGGTGCCACGCGCCGCGACGAATATTGCTCGGCCGCCACCAAGGACGGCAGCGCTAAACGCCGACAGCGACGGCGGCACGGGCGACTACAGGCTGAAACTGTTCTGCATGGCAGTCGCACTCTTTGCGATTACTTTCGTAATCGGAGTCATCATGTGGAGCGTGCTGGGGTGTTATGGCGTTTTCGTCATGATTGTCAAGCCGATCATGGCGGATTTTGGTGGCGGTGGGGGTGGCGGTGAAGGTGGGGGTGAAGGCGGCGCTGGGGGCGGCAAGATCGATATAAATTTTGGAGTAGAGTTATGAACATTTTTTAAACAAAAACAGCACCACTGGGTTTTCCACCACCGCCACCACCACCCTTCTTGCTCTTTAGTTTTGTCATTGGCATTGTCGTTTTCTTCTTGTTGGAGACGCCGAACAACCCCTTTTTGTGCCCTTTTTTGTGCGCCAATAATAGCAGTAAACCCATGCTAAACAGCAGAATCAACACAATGATCACCCCCCATGTCCAGAAGCCCCAGCTGGTGTCCTCAATCCAACCTTGCTCGACACTCGATCCGTCGGGAAGGAGGATTGTTTTTACACTGTATATCATGTCATTTTCAGCAGTTCTATCGTTCAAAGCTTCGAGGCACCCCTCGCAATCAAGACACACGAGGTCTTCCTGCTCAACGATAGTAAAGTCCTGCAACACGCCAGCGAACAGGCGCTTGTCGTTCCAGCTCATGCCACTTTCGTAAGAAAATTCGAATGGAAGGTCAATTTCCCCGACCCCGATTTGGAAATCAAACCCAGTATTAATGTGGGCGTTGATGCCTTCGCACTGGCAAGTGGCTACATAGTCGCCTACGGCGCAAGAGTCTTCTAAACGCCTCCTCGTCTCTTGTTCAAGGCGACGGCAATTTTCTTCCCCCTCAACCCTCCAGCATCCTATAGCCGTCTCCGACGAAAATTCCTTGACAGAAACAGATTTGTCTCCCTCGCCAACGAGCTCCCACTTGACTTCAATGTCTACCTCACCCCCCGCAACGACGATCGTTTTCGTTTGCACTGTTCCTCCAACTGTTCCAACAGCGTTGAAAATGGTCTCACCCATGAGCTCAGAGGAGAACCAACTTCCGCCGTTGTTGTCAACGATGGAGATTTTTATGTTCTCGTTTCGGGAGGCCTCCCACTCAAACATTGGCGAGTTAGCAAACACCAGCCACTCATTCCATTCGGGGGTATTGTCCAGCGCCTTGCTGTCGGTCTCGAGAACGCAACCAGGATTCTTAACGATTGGGTTGTCTCCTGCAGCGCCGCCACGCATTTCCATGTGTTGGACGGCGCCGGATGCGGACGAAACGACTGCTTTGTGCTCTTTGTATAAGATATTGGTGCTCACGACCTCGGCAGCTTCGAGCTTTCGCCTCGCGGTGCAGGACATCAGTTCGACCTTGGCGGACACGCTCGAAAAAATGTTCCATTCGGAGAAAGACCGACCCTCCTTCACCTTCACCTTCCAAACGCCCTGCCCGGAGGACGGCGACCTGGCAATTGAGGCGGCCGTAGACTCCTTGAAGTTGAGCCCGACGTAGGGCCGCGGGAATATTTGGAGGGGAATAATGTCGAGCACGGTGAAGATGATTTCGGGCATTACGTAGGCTCGCATTTGCGAGCTGGTGGTGAGAGAAGCGGTGCTGCGCCGAGCGAAGCGAGGCGCATTTTTAATGGAGCAGGGGGGGGGGGGAGGCGAGCGAGCCAAACGAATTGAGTGGAATAAAGTTAGTTCAGTTGTGGGAGCTGTGGGTGGCTGCAACCATTTCGCGGGTGTTGATTCATTGCGAGTATTATGCTCGTCTTCATCAAGGCTCGCTCGCTTCGCTCGCACACCTCCAGAGAGGCTTGACGAATTGAATATCCCAATCCCACAATCTGATCGGGTTCCAGGTTCCAGGATCATCAGGGTCAGAAGCCGGAACGTACTCAATACCAAGGGTGGCGTCGGCGTCGAAAATAAATCCACTGCGGACATGAAAGTCTTGGATTTCGCTGCTTGCTTCAAACTCGATGGCGAGATCCCAACAAGGCTTGATACGAATGGGGACGAAAGAGACGGAAAACTCAATTGTTTGCCTGCGCCGAGTGGAATAATGTCAGTTTATCCGTAGTTTGATTAAGTGTAGATATTCTTTAAGTGTGTTTTTTACTCGCTCGCTCACTCGCTCACTCACTCACATGCAGCCACCCACGTCTAGCTCCTCGAGCATTTTGGATAGATAGGGTTGGACGTGTTTTGTGGGGTTCGTGACCGTGACGGTCGTCTGCGCGTGGGCCTTACCGACAACTTGCACCTTGAATTTTTGGAGGTTGTAATCGTCGGTTTTGATCTCGGCTTGGACTTCGAGGTTCATGTTCGAGTAGCAGTCGTCGCAACGAACGGTATCGGATACTGCTGTGATGACCCGATTCTTGGCTCCGTTGGAGATTGGGTCATAATTTGTGCTGAAGAGGTCTGCCGTGAAATCGAAGAGGTCATCTTGATCGAGGTTGCAAATTATATCTGAATCGCCAGCAAAATTTAGAGTGCTGCCCGCCTTGCAGGCAGCGATCAAAGTGTCTAAATCAACATTTTGGAGTCTTCGTTTGTTGGCGGCGTCGTTTGGATGCAAGCCGTGGAAGGGGGGGGTCCAGGTGAATTGTATGTCGGAAGATTTGAAGCAATCCGTGGCTTGGACGATTTTGGTTTGTAGAACGTTCTTGTCAATTGATGTAACTCGACGATAGACAGCGTGGGGATTGGTGTGGCGGCCATGGTGTCGGCCTGAAGGTTTGTGAGTGTGACAGCCGTAATCAGCACTGGCCACGAGGATATCGCCTACTTCAATGTCGTCCACAATGTTATCGGAATTGTCATCAAGGTGCAGGTGTAGAGAATCTGCTGTGCAAGTAATATCTAAGATCGCTGGGTGAGCGTCAATTGACTTCACGTGAGTGGGTACGATCGCGTCGTAGCTAAAAGAGGTTGTCCCAAGGTGATCGTGGGTGTTTTCGAATTGATGTTTGAAGTGATGTGATCCATCATTCAGAATAGTTGTGGGGTTGTTAATAGGCCCAAGTCCTTCCTGGCCACGAAAGACGCGGCCTTGGGCTTTCTCCAAGAGGAACAGGCATGTCAAGAGGAGCATGATTGTTGAGTAAGTAATGAGTAAGTAATCTTGTCGTGAGTGAATTTTCAAATGTTGATTTTGGATTTTCGCAAAATAATTTTGATCTTTTGAAGGGTTTATATTTTGCACTTATGATTTTCTTTTTTGTTACCAACGACTCAAATGGTTTTCTAATAACCCCCCTCCACCCCTTCTAGACAATTTAGATATCATGTTGGAGGATAAAGTCATGTTCGACGAAGATGATCTTTTGGTCTTTCAGAATGAACGAAGCAGAGCACTAATGTCATTTGCACTTCGTTATAGAAAAATGCTAGAAAAGAGCGACGCTGAGTTTAAGGCGTACAAAGAGAACGTCGCGATAGAAATAGACACCGCTATGCAGTCAAACTTGAAAACAACGATCATATCCTATCTTGAAAAAATAGATCTTGAGCAAAAGCTCAGCTCCAAGCTGGAGGATCGATGCGCCAAGTTGGAGGCAGACAACGCAGCTATTGTGGCCTCCAACGCTCACGGAAACGCCAAGCTGGAGGAACGATGCGCCAAGTTGGAGGCAGACAACGCAGCTATTGTGTCCTCCAACGCTCACGGAAACGCCAAGCTGGAGGAACGATGCGCCAAGTTGGAGGAAAAAAACGCAGCTATTGTGGCCTCCAACGCTCACGGAAACGCCAAGCTGGAGGCACGATGCGCCAAGTTGGAGGAAAAAAACGCAGCAATTGTGGCCTCCAACGCTCACGGAAACGCCAAGCTGGAGGCACGATGCGCCAAGTTGGAGGCTGAAAATGCAGATATTGTATCCTTCTCCGAACACCGAAACGCAGCAACTGCGACAAGCATAATCAAAGTATCAAAATGTCACAGAATTTTGTTGCAGGCTTTCAAACCCCTCAAAGCTGAAGCCGCAACGCAGCTGGACGAGACAAGCCACGCCCTCGCAGATACCAAAAATAAGTTGTTGAACGGATTCCGTAGCGTGTTCGAGGAGACTGACAACTTTTTCGCGCTTCAAAAGACTTTGCAGAAGGAGAAGCTTTTGGAAAACCAAAATTTGCGTCAGAAAATTCAAGAATTGGAGCAGATCATCACGACAATTGAAGACACAGCGAGGCAAAACGCAGTCAATGAGACCACAAATCACTTTGAGCAACAAGAACAAAGCAATTTCGAGCGGAATCTCCGCGAACAGGGCATCACCTTGAAAAAACACGCCACCTTCCCGAAGAAGAAATCGTCTTACAAGCAATTCCACCTGGCCAAGAATTTGCTGCGATGGGACAATAAATCTTTTGACCTTTCCCACCCTTGCACGATAACCCGTGAGGCGCAGAATGGCGAATCTAAGTGCTTCGAGCTTAGCAACCCCGTTAAAACAATAATAATCGAGTGCGGAGCGTCGTGGATCGCTGATGTTTATTATCGAAGATTGAAATGTATAATAGTGGGGACCTCCTAGTTTAATTTATATCACCACTGAAGAAATTGATGGTGCTTCTTCTTGCTATTGGATTTCGCGCTAACGGATACGAGTTTAGAAAGCGTCACGGAAGGCCACGTTTTCTGAATGAAGTTCACGAGGAGGGGTGGCAGGCTTCCGTTCGGTTCTACAAACGCTTGCAAGTCAATTGCCGTCCCGCCGTTCGGCAAGCTTCTGAAGCTCCAAACCGTCTTCTTACTGTTTGCACGGACGCAACCCTTACACACCGGGAATCGCTTCTTGTCTTCGAACGATTCGTAGGTGATGATAACGGTTTTCAGGAAATTGTTTTTCTTGACCTTGCGCTTTACGAGGAACTCGCGGTCGGCGATCAACCCCAAAGTTGGTGTTGAGTAACGCTGGAGGAGGACACCATCGAGGTTGTTTCTAACCTCGTGCTCCTCGACAAGGGTTAGGTCCTGCGCCGGCGCCGAGCGAAGCGAGGCGCATGATATGGTATTGTTGGTAAAGTAGTGGCTCCTATGCTCGTATTCCTCATTAAGGCGAACGGTAAATTTGAGGAGACTCACCTTAACCCACTCCTTCGATCGCGAAACATCAAAGAGTAAGTTCATTATATAAGAGATGTGCAAGTCAGTGTACATCGTTCCACGAACTGGCATGAACTCGGACTTTGACTTGGACTTGGACTTTGACTTTGATTTGTTGTCATACGCTGCGTCTACATACTTATACAGCTGAACTCCCTTTGACTCGGAGGTGGGAGACCACAGTGGGTCAGCGAATGAGTGAGCCTTGAGGTAGGAGGCATCATTTCCATCATGAGAAGAGGTCCATTGTTGCGCATAGGTAGCAATCAAGACAACGAACAGAAATCTAATCACCCTCGACCTGGTACGATCACGCGACTGTTGTACGGTTTCCACGGGGATGAAATCGGAGTGGTCAAGGTTTGGATTTGGACTCCTCGGACTCGGACTTGAACTCTGTGGCAGCCTTTTACTTTTAGAGGGGGGATTCTTTTGTTTGTTGTCATGTGACACTCTTCGGATCTTGGGGGGCGTGTTCATTTACTGGTGCTGGGGCGGTCAGTGGTCTATTTTTTCCACATTTGGCACGTGATTTATGCACGCACTTATGAGGCACCAAAATTTAAATCACACATGTGCACATCAGCGACACATATCAGCAACACAAACAACAAACACACACAAATAACACAAAAGTTTGGGCACCAGCATGACCTCACCAATGCCTCTGGGCTCCCAACCTCCAACTTGGTCGATGCGACAACTCTTCCAGAACTCGTTTAGGTCCTCTCCTGCTAAAACTAAGCAGTCAAAACCATTCACTTGCTCATGTGCAAGTTTTGGCATTCTGGTATCTTTGAGCTTAAGCCTCACGCTTCTATACATCCCCATTTACTACAAGAATGTTTACGAAGAACACCCACACGAAGAACACCCACATAGTAGTCAATCAATTTTTCCCTGGTGGTGGGGTTTGATCTATTTCTTCATGCTGATCACCTCGAGCTGCACAGCAACTGCACAATATCTCAAACAAAAGACCGATCCTGCAGCTCTTCAGACTTACATAGACGACTTGCGAGGAACGAAAATGCGCGTTTTTGCTTCAGTCGAGTGCTACCACACAGAAAGTAGGACTACGGGATCCGGCAAGAACCGAAAAACGAAGACTGTCACAATTGTCACCTTCCGGGGATCACGAGAATTCGAATACGAGAGCTGCAAGGACAGATCGCCCAGCTCTGTTGCTGGCGGTAAATTCAGCGTCATTAGAGTTGATTCCTCAGCATCGCACATTTATGGGACCACCGAAACTCATACTGCTGCACAAGCACTAAAGGATGCCCTCGTCGCGGAGAATCGTCACCGAGACCGTAAAATTCGAAGCTCATTACACCACACACTGGACGGGATCATTTCGCGTCAGTTGTTGTTTTTTTCAGATCCCGCAAACAACTCGGCAAACGACTACATGACCACGAAGCATTATTGGATGGCAACTGCGTTGGGTGGTTCCTTCCTGTACCAAGTCTGGTTCATGTCAAGAGTCGGTCAGGTTACTCTAAAGTTTGAGAAGAAGCTCAATTTACGGCAGGCAGAAATGACAACAGCGGCCCCATTTACAGCAAATGCGATGCCTATTGCGCACGTCAATTATGGACCAATCATTGAAGTACAAGCTTGGGTTGTGGAAGAGTAAGGTTGTGGGATTGTAATATCTAGTAAAATGTGCGGTCCATTCTTTCCTTTTTCATAACTCTCACGTGAGCTGGCGTCTGCCTCGATCCAAAGCTTGGAAGCGTGCTCGTGTACCTAATTCCCATTCCCATTCCCATTCCTGCTGCAGGCTGCATTCCTCTAGATGCAGTAGCGCTCTCGGTGTTTGGCCTGCTCGCAAAGCTGCTTGTGCTCATCATGCTGCTTCCCCCCCTGCTGTACATCGACTCATCTTTCACCATCAAGTTGTACGTTAACGATCGCCCCCCCTTCCTGTGACTGCTCGTTTGGAAGCTTTGCGTTTTGATATACTTGTTGTTGCTGTCCGGGTTTCGTAGACCCCTGTTTGTGAGCAATTCGATTGGATGGACCGGTTCGCCCACATCCCTGTTATCGTAATTTGTGTATAAATTGCGTCCGTTTTTGTTTCCCTCGTCGTTGTCAATTTCCATCTCGTCGTCCACGTCCTGTAGCTCGAGGATCTGCCTATTTTGGGTAGCGATTGGGGAAAACACCAGCGCGAGCTTATTATTGAACCGTGGGCTCTCGAGGTTGATCCTCAGCTCCAGGCTCTCCCAGATTGATCCATTGCGTGGCTGTGCCGCCGTCGCCGGAGCCGGAGGATTTTCAACTTGTTTCTGCGTGATGAAAAATGCGGACTCACCGAGCTCGTCCGTGTGGATTTGGCTGTAAGCTTCCACCGCGGATTTAATTTGAATTTCGCTCTCCGCTTTTTCTTTTTCTTTCTCTTTCGCTTTCATTTTTTCGGGAACTTTCAACTCTGCGATGAACCTCACCCGGTTGAGCGCCCTTTGAAACTCAATTTTGGAAATCGTTATTATTTTTGTTGCTTCTCCTGCAAACAGCTTGTAAAAATTCTCGTTTTCGTTTTCATTTTCGTCGTCATTCTCGTTCAAAGCCTCGTCACCAAACCAGTCAGTTTTGGTGAGGAATCCAACGCAACAAATATCTTCCACTCCGTCCTCCACCCTCCTCAAGCACGGAACTTTATTCCTCAATCGAATTTCAACGATCCCCTCCACCACAATTCCAAAACAGTCATGCTGTATCTCCTCGCCCTTGCTAAAACTCCGCACTTTGGCGATCTTGGAAAGCCTCAGAACCAATCCAGCCTTGAACGCTTTTGTTAGAGGGTTCTCCTTGAACAGCTGCTGGATTAGATCAACCGACAATCTCGAGAAGTCGTTGTCGTACAAGTTTTTTAGTTGGGATTGAACCTTGAGCATGGTGGTGCTGTTGACAGGATAATCTATAATTTTCGCAGCGTCGAGCTCGCAAACGCAACACTTTTCCCGCGTAAAGGCGTAGTAATTTGGGAAGCCGAACTGGCCGCTGTTGGTCAAGTCGCCCAGGAAGGTGCCTTTGTCTACGACGAGCTCTGCCCCTCCCGTTTCATTTCGCTTCCACCACTTCCTCGTTGCTTTGCTTTCGATGTCGTTGCTAATCATCCCGCAGTGCGACATATTCTAATGGGTTGGAGTTGGGGTTGGGGTCGGGGTTGGGGTTGGGGTTGGGGAAGGGTTAGTGGTGATTTTTTTCTTTTTCTTTTGACGCTTCGCTCACCCACCTTGCTCCGCTCCTTCTCGCTCAACAAAGGGGGAGTGGCACCGCGCAAATGCTTCCCTTCCAGCCTCCTATGCAACGACACGCTCCCGTCAAGGAGCAGAAAATGCAAACCATCCGTCAAGTTCAGGTCCGTGTGCTGGTCAATGTGCCTGAACGTAACAAAACTGGAAAGCTTCCGTTTGAAGCTCGGCGGACATGACTTGAAAATGCTGCTCTCAAGGTTGGATTCAAAATCAGTCCTCCAACTCCGGATATCTACCCTCCTCACCGAACCACCCCCACAGTTCATTATCACCCTGTAGCTGTCTTCGCTCACGATGAGGAACTCGCTTGGCTCCATCAGCCTAATTGTGAATGGACTCGGCCTTTGCCGAAGCATGAGCTGAGTTCCGAAAACGTCGCCGCTCTCCAAATTGTCAACCACAGGACTCTTTGGGTGATAGGCACCTTGGAAAATGTGGCAGCTGCCGTTGAGCACAATGTAAAACTGCACCGAGCGAAGAAGGTGCCAAACGAATTTGGTTGGTTAGTTCTAGGTTTGGCTCGCATTCTCGTTTCTCTCTCCCCCCCCCCTCTCCACTCGCTCACCTGGTTCAGCACTTCTCCGTCGCCCACGAGAATGTTTCCTTCTTCCAAGAATCCAATCTTCATCTCCTTGGCGATGGCCTTCCCTCCCTGCTCGGTAAGTTGCTCGAAAAAAACGTGCGGCTTGCAATACGAGTAGAGAAGGTTGATGTCGGTCTCTGTCCGTTCGTTTGGGGGAATTTTGGCCAAAACTCGGCAATTCTCAACATTGAAATTGAAATCGACGTTCTACGCCGAGCGAAGAAGGTGCGAGGCGCATTTTCAACGAAGCACGAGAGCAAGAGTTAATTAGGAGTGAGTTAGTCGCTTCGCACTCTTCTCTTCTGTCATAAGGCTCGCTCGCTTCGCTCGCTCACCGAATTCATGATGCTATTCATTGTTGGTAGAGGGAGGAACAAAATGTCCGCAATAACCGAATGCCCAACCACGGCAAATTTAATCTTCTTGCCGCTCGTCGTGAGCAACGCGCCCCCGTCGTCCTCCGCGACCCTCCGTTTCTCCAAGGCTGACAGGGAGCTGGTGTACATGTCCTCGTTGGGAAATGCTTCGCCCTGCGAAATTATTTTACGTTTGTTCGAGCTTGTTGGGACCAAATCTTCCTCGCTGTTGACGTCCTTAACGCTAGTGGATTTGTGGAGGGCGAGAGTGCCTTGAATGGGCACAATGAAAAAGTCGCAATGTCTAATCACGTCGTTAGCGGTGCCAATAAAAGAACTCAAGACGTCTCCCTTACACACCCGCGCCATTCTAAAGTGCTTTGCCAGGATTCGTTTCATGTCATTGGAGCTGTTGTGAAGGTATTTAATTGTTTTGAGAAGCTCGATCACGATTGAGCATTCAGCATCATTCCGATCTTTTGGCTCAATTTCCTCTAGAATTCTCCTCGACGCTGTGGGTGCGAAGACAATTTGTTTGTCAATGCTGGCGAAGACCTTTGCGCACACGC
The DNA here is from genome assembly GCA_030267985.1 of Parmales sp. scaly parma. Taxonomy (NCBI): domain Eukaryota; class Bolidophyceae; order Parmales; species Parmales sp. scaly parma. The sequence continues at coordinate 45,476 of BRYC01000244.1, read as the reverse complement.
TGTGTGGGATTTCAGCCATCAGCACCCTTGATTTGGCCGTGCACGACTGCTCCTTCGTGAGCGCTGTGGACAGGGAGTTCCGTCTTGTGAACTGTGTCCGCCGAGGTGCTTTTGTGGGTTTGGGCGAGGGTACAGGTAAAGGTTTGGCGATGATCGACTGGGTTGGGGATGCCTGAGATGATGTTGGTGTTGTTTGCTTCGTTCGCTTTTTCTGACGAAATCCAATAGTATCTCCGGTGGAAAATGCAGTTCTTACATTTCCAACTTGCAATTCACCACTCAGCACCACGAACAACGAATTGTCACTAATATCGTTGAAGAAGATTGACTGATTTCTCTGCAACGTTCGAAAGGTCATGGCTTGGGCGAACCTCGCGAAATCGTTTTTGTTGAACTGAGAGAAGAATTGGATCGAAGTCAGCTTGTTGGTTAGGCCGAAGATCTCTTCAGCAGTCTTCTCCCTGAAAAAGGATGTTTTGGGCGCGCTTGTGTTGTGCCCTTCTACAGACGGAAAGTTCATCACGTATGTGGCAACATCCATTGAGTCTGAGTCAAAAAATCCAGATCTTTTTTTTTTTAGTTTGTCAACAATTTCCTCAATTTCTTTGGTTGAGCTGCTGTTGCTGTTTGTGCTGCACGATTCTTCCGAGTCGGAAGTTTGCTCAGAAGAGTGGCCGCCATCATCATTAATCGTGTCCATGTGAACGTTGATATGCTTTTTAATTTTTTTTTAATTTTTTCTTAATTTTTTTCATTTTTTTAACGACCAACAACCAAACCACCCAGACATTCTACTATGGCGAAAGGGAAGAAGGACAAAGGCAAAAAAGCTGAAGGCGATGGTTCAGCAGCACTTACAAAGGAAGATGAACTAAAGCAAATCAAGAATCTCCTCTTCTCAATGGAAAAGCAGATAGACCACCGAACAGAGAAGAAAGACGCGGCCGTTGTGGACCAAAAGGCAATGATGAAGAAGATGAAGGAGGTGAATGAAAGATACGAGCAGAATGTTCAAGACACGGATGACATAACAAAGGACATGACTCGGCAGTACAAGTCTATGCAGGAGGAGCTGATGAACAAGATCAATCTCCTCGAGGGAACCATTCACGAATTGCAGGACGAGCTCGAGTCTGACCGCTCCTCTTTCCAGCGAACTTTGAAGGAGAAGGACACTAAGATCAACAACAAAGATGCTGAGATTGCGGGAATGAAGCTCAAGATGGATGACATGGCCGCAGAATTTGAGACCATGCTGAAGGAAACCCTCAACAAGATGAAGGAGAGAATTGAGCTCAACAGTCAGAATTTTGAGGAGCAGGCGGTGCCGATGCAGCGGAGGTTGGAGACTTTCAATCTTAGCAGTAAAGCCGAAGCCAAATAAAAAAAGGCACTGCCCTGAAATAAGTAGATTTTTTCTAAAATTTAATTTAATCTAATTACCACAAAAGTGCTCCCTCGTAGTTCCCCTCTTTCCAGCTTTTCAGCAACTTGTAGTTGTTTTCTATTGCATCCTTGTGCATCTCCACATTCGCATTCCCCACCGCTTCGAATAGCATGTTTTGCACAAACTCCCTTTGCCCGTTCACGCGTAGCTGACAGATGGCCACGTTGTTCATGAGCAGCGCCAACTTGTGGTGCTCCGGGTGACCGTTCCACCAATCTGTGTATATTGTACACGCCTCGTCTGCGTCACCGAGCATGACGTGCGTCTTTGCTCTCGTGAGGGCCGACTTCACGCCCCTGTGCGGCAGAACTTCCAGGCTTTTCTTCAAGTAATATTCGCCGCGGGAAGACTTGCCCTCGGTGTTCAAAATATATTCCGCGTATGTGTCAACCATGCGCCAATCGGTTGGATCTATTGAGAGGCTGAAGCTGCGCCGGCGCCGAGCGAAGCGAGGCGCATTGGTGGGTAAGGTTAGGTTAGGTTAGTTTAGCAGTGGATTGTGTTGGGTGGTTGTAGCATTTCATTTCATTTCCCTCGCTCACCGATACATTGACTCGTCATTGCACCAAATGCACACTTGCTTAGACGAGTAGATTGACAAGCTCGACACAACCGAAAGTGCTGCAATTGAAAAAAGAATTTGTAACACTTTTGATTTGGAGGAGGATAGAAAGTGAAGGGTTGAGTTCACTCCCGCCGCAACGAGCGGGATGAGAGCCAAGTACGGGATGTACGCGTACCGGTCGCCGCCTTTCTGCACCATGCCGTGCTGAATTATGCCGCACGTTGGAAGGAAGAGGATCACGTAGCATGCAATTGAGGCTGCTGAGATGATCAGGGGGGGAGGGGTAGGGTTCAAGGTTTTGGTTTGCCCCTCAGCCAATATTTTCACCATTATTCCGCCCACGATGCACGCACCACCCAAAACATACCCCACCGCCATCACCAAGTCCGCACTTGTCCCCAGGTGAACATTATCAAACCAGCCCTCGTCAACTGCGTAGTGAGGCCTCAAATTGCTGCGCCGAGCGAAGCGAGGCGCAATTTTAATGAAGCAAGAGCAAAACGAGTGAAGCGAGTCAAAAGAATTGAGTGGAATAATGTTAGTTTAGTAGTGGATGTAGCCGTCTGCAGCCATTTCGCGAGATCCATCGTTCGAGACGGTCCAAAAGGGGAAGATCAAGTGAGAAAACAAAAAAACGCAAAAAAAGGCGAATCACCGAATCAACCGTAACTACAACGCATAGCGTCTTTGGACGCTGCTAATTGGACACGGTGGCTGGTTCGGCCAGGCGCATCTTTTGTGCAAAAATGTTGTTCAGGGACTGTCCGAAACACGCCATCTGCACGTCAATGTGAAAACTAAAAAAAGGCAAAAAAGGCGAATCGCTAATCCAACCATAACTCCGACCATAAACGTCTTCAGACACTCAGAATTGGACACGGTGGCGATTTTGGCCAAGCGCGTATTTTTGCGCAAAGCGATTGTTCTGGGGTGGTCCAAAACACAGAACAAAACGAAAGGTTCGCTCGCTTCGCTCACTCACCTCGGAAGAATGAACATGCTTGCATACATAAGTACAGTGTACGCTGATTTCAAAATCTTGTGGCCAAAGTTGTTCATTGGAATCAGGTCCGCATTCACGTCGGAACCGTGAATGTTGGCGCTGAACGTCTTTAGCAGAACAAGTGTAAGAACTGCAATGGTGGGGGTGTATTTGGCCGGTTTGAAGTCCTTCCGAGCAATGTCAAAAACCATGATCGCGCCTGGAAAGGTGACAGCCGCTGATTTGCTCATGCAGGCACAAGAGTAGAAAAACGCTACCGTCCAGCTGGAGCTGCGGCTATTGCAATGAGCGAGAGTGGCTAGAAGGATGAAAAAACACGCGAGTGAGTACGGCTGGGCGGAGGGCCATCCTATCACTTCAACATTGGCTGGATGGACTGCCCAGAAGGTTGCCGCTATTGAGGCCGACAAACTATGATGAAGAGTATTGGAAGTCGCCGAAAAGGCCTTCATCAATTGGGGAATGGTCAAAGCCAGCAAAAACGCATTGGCACTGTGCAAAATGAGACTGGCCTGTCGAACGGTTGCAGCATTGAGCTGAGAGTCAGGGGAGAGAAAGACCGTAAGGGCCTTCAATGTCCAACCCAAGGGCTGCGCCGAGCGAGCGGATAACGTTAGTTAGTTTAGCTCGTCTCCACGAACCCCTCACCAATCTCTTACTTCATAAACATTGATCTTTACTGCAGTGAACCAAGATAGGAGATTGGGAACGGTAAATGCTTTTATGTTATCGTTGGAAACATAGTTGCTCTCGTCATCCCACGTGAGCAGGAAGTCCCAATTTGGGCAAAATTGTGCTGGGTCTGAATTTGAAATTGGAGAAGCTCCAGGTGCTCCTGAGGTTATTGAGCCGAAGAGTTGTAGATTTGGATTGCATGGTTCTATTTTCACAAACAAGGCATAATATACTACTAAAAGTAATGTAGGGCAAAAGAAAGCAAGTAACATCTCCTTGATTCTGAATGATCTAAGCTCTAACTATGCTATGTAACATCAATTAGGCAAAGTTCTAAATTTGCGAAAATTGACTTTTTGTGTGCGACTCGGTCTTTTAAGGAGACTTCATGAAATTAACTTAACTTGTTAACGCTTCCCATATAGCAAATCAATAAGTACAATTAGGACACGCAATCTACCAACCCCCCTATCCGACCCTCAAGCCCCCCTTTATCCAAATCAAAGCCCCTCCGGGTTCCCCAACATCATAGTTGAAATCAAATCTGAAACACCACACTTCCTCACCTTCCTCCCTCTTCATTTGTTTTGTGTTTAATAAAACATGGGAGGAGGAGCCTCTACCTCGTTCCTCGAGTCTGGCACCGGTGTGATAGTTCACCACCCGAAGCGAAACAAATTAACCAGACACATTTTCAAGGGTGGGTTTAATGCCGGCCCAAAGACTATGGACAAAATCCGAACGCGTTCTGACTTTTCGTTGCTAAAGCTGCTAGAAGAAGAAAACACTCGGAATGCTTTCAAGCTATGGACGATGGATAACAACTATACAGAGGCTTCGTATCACCTCGATTTTGTGCTAGATGTTGACAGCATGAAACAAAAGAAAAAGCGATCCAAAATTGCGGAGATATACCACCAGTACATCCCCCCCCAGGTCGCTAAGAAGTTGGTACCGTTAGACCAGACGACGAGGTGAGTGAAATGTGACAATTTTTTTTTACAACTCCAACAAAAAAATTAACAATTGCCCCCCACATTGGCCCCCCTCTCCCCCCCCCCACCCCCCCCCACGCCAGAATGACTATTATGCTCGCTTTTGCTACAAAAACATACGATGACAAGGTTTTCGATCTCGCCTACGAGAAAAGCTACCAAATTTTGAAGTTTGAGTCGCTGAGCAAATTTTTGATTAGCCCCCACTTCATGAAGCTGGAGGCAGCCACAGCCAAGAGGCGGGGGAGTGCTGATAAGGTGAGCGAGGCAATTTTTTTTTAATTGCAATTATTTACAATGACTACAATGACTCACATTTACACTTATTTCCTCCCCCCACCCTCCCACCCACAGGTCATCGACATGATCTCCCTGCTTGGGGAGCCCAAGGCGTTCGAATGCATGGTCAAGTTCATCAACAGGAACGAGCGTTTCGAAGATTTTCTCGTATACATTAAGACTTGGGAGGAGCTAAAGCACTTTAAGGTCGATTTCGACAAAATGTCGACATCCGACCAGAAAAAGAAAGCAACAGAAATTTTTAAAAAAACGATTGCGGCCATCAAGATGCCCTCGCATCTCAAGGCGCTAACGAAAGAGAACGTGAATGGTGGTACCGCTGCTAGCGGCCCGGGGAAAGACTGCTTCGACGATTTGTCCAATTTCCTCTGCGACATGCTGCAAACGAAGATCCAGATACCATTCCTCTTCTCGGAGCTCTACACCGAGTTTTTGGCGAAGGTGAGCAAGCGAAGCGAGTGACCTTGTGGAAGACGAACATACGAGCCACTACAAAACAACACAAAACAAAACTAAACTAAAGTAAACTAACCCACTCAAATTACTTCGCACCTTCTTCGCTCTTCTTCGCCCCAGGCCTCGAAGGAATACATTTTAGATAGCGTAATTTTAACTCTCACTGACTTCAAGGACGACCGGAAGCTAGTGGAGACGAAGGAGTTCTTCGACAGCGACTTGAAGATGCTGCACCGACTGGAGAACATCTTGGACGATCCGGTGCTGAGCGCCTACTTCAGACGGTACATGAGGCTGAGTTTCTGCGAGGAGAACTACATGTTTTTTGTGGCTGTGCAGGAATTCAAGGAAAAGAACTACATCAAGGAGGCCTGCACGAAGATCAGTCCGGACATGGACCTGAAGCAGATCGCCTACCAGTCCGCCAAGGCACTGTACGAAAAGTTCATCATGGTGAACGGCGCCTACCAGATCAACGTCACGATGGAAGTGCGGGTGAAGTTGGACGAACTGTTCTGCGAGGGGGCGGACTCGAGTGGGGAAATAGACTTCGACAAGGTGTTCGAAAGCGCCCAGAGGGAAGTTTTCCACGAGATGCGGAACGGGGAGTTCATGTCGTTCAAGAAGCACGTTTTGTACAACCACTTCATCAAAACCCACAAGCAGAAGTTTGCCCAGCGCTACTTTGTGGTCGGGAATAGTATGAAGAAGGTGCACTTGGCTGACCACCACATACGGAAGTTGAGTGGATTGAACTTTGACGGAGCCAAGGAGGCGGACAAGAATTTCAGTTTTGACTGCATCACTCAGCAGAACATCAACGAGTTCCAGCAAGCCATGCAGGATAGCGGTTTGGGGGATGAAATGAGGGACGCGCTGTTGGAGCAGAGCAATGGCTATCGCGAGGGGGGCGAGTTCAAAATAGATTTCGGCGAGGCAGATTTGGAAGAAGACGACGAGGACACCACATTGTTGTGCGTGGAAAATAGCGCAAGAGAAGATGAGATGGAACAGTGACTGGAAGTGCAACAATTTTGGGTGTGGTGTGATACAACTGTTGGATAAACACGTTGTGTATAAGCTACCCAAACAATTTCTTCTTTTTTGGTTGTATGTATGTTATAAAATCGACTTGCCCATTAAACTAGTGATCAATTGCAGGCCCATCTGCACGGTTTGGTCGCTCTGCTTTCTACCTGTTAGACTCGGATTGACCTCGACCAAATCGCAGCTGCGCCGAGCGAAGCGAATCAAGGCGCATATGATATGATATGATTGTTTGTTTAGTTGTGGCGCTGCTCGTCTTCCAAAAGTTTCGCTTCGCTTCGCTTCGCTTCGCTTCGCTCACCTCATCAAGTTGCCCGACTGGGCTACAAACTCGGCCACATAGTGCGCTTCCCGAAAGGTCAGCCCGCCCCGAACCGAGGTACCAGTTGATGGAGCATCGGCCGGATCCACCGCATCGATGTCGTAGGAAAGGTGAATCGGGCGGTTCTGGTCGGAGTCGAGCAGGTGAGAAATGGCTCGGTCCATTACGCCGCCAATGCCGTAGCGGTCAACATCGAACATTGTGTAGCAGGCAATATTGTGGGAGTGGAGGAGGGCACGTTCAGCAGGGTCTACGTCTCGGAGGCCAACATACACGATTTGGGAAGGGGAAAGTTTTGGGTTTGTGGTGAGCCACTGGGATGGGGTGGTTGGGATGGGATGGGGTGGGGTGGGTTGGGGTTAGTTATTGTGCAAACTTGTTTTCCGTATATGTATATTTTGTATATTTCTTCCTTTTCCTTTTCCTTTTCTTACCGCTAAACCCTCTATTTTGCTGAAGTCCATACCGTTGTCCTCCAACAACAGACCAACAGGCATGCCATGCATGTTGCCAGACTCGCTGGTCAAGGGTGTGTGGATGTCCGCGTGAGCATCCACCCAAATTACGCCAGCGTCAGGCCGGTGGCTGAGGACACCCGACAGGCTTCCCAGCGCAATCGAGTGGTCCCCCCCCAGGGTGAGGGGGAAGTTCCCCTGACCAAGCTTCTCGTGAACAATGTTCTTTAAAAGCTCGCAAGAAGAGCCAACGAGCTTGTGGTTCTTCGCGTTTTGGTCCGTGTCTATTGTACTGCCTATTTTATCCACCAGTTCTGCGAAACCCAAGTTTTCAAGGTCGTCGATGCGCCACCCGAGGCTCTTCAGCCTGTCTCTAAGGCCAGCCTCTCGAAGAAGGTCAGGAGCAGCATCAACCCCCCCATAGGGCTGTCCAAAGGCTAGCGGAGCTCCAATTATTGAACAGGTTTTCGGCTGCTTCGTGTGTTGGAAAAGAGTGGGGGGTGGGGGGAAGAACTGGTCCTTCACAGGGTGGAAGCCAAGCCCTCCGGTGGAAGCTGTAGCTGTAGTGGCTGATCTCAAAGACGAACGAAACCCGCGAGAGATTCCAAAATTTGCCATTCTATCGTATATATAATCAATTGAAGCCCGTGATGCGATGAATTTTTAACTAGTGAACGTTTTTAGTCTTTTTCACAATGTTTCGATTTTAAATTTTTTTTTTTTTTTCAGGCCATTATTTAAATCCGAGGTCTTCTCCTTCATCTCCTTCTCCTTTACCCCAATTTCTTTCTCCACTCGTCATCCACTTCAAAATTGAAACCTAGACAATATTTTCACAACAAGTTAAACTCTTTGGAACATACACAAAAACATCCCTCCCATTTTTAAATTTTGAACTTTCCTCCCTATCCCCCCTTCTCCATCACCCTTCCCTTCCTTCTTTTCCCTTCCCTTCCCTCTCCCAATAGATGGCGGCTTTTGGAAGTGAATGGCAACAGCAGAATGTGAATGTCGAGGATGAATCGTTCGATTCCAGTCGATCGGCTAGCGATTCGTCCCACATTATTCCTCAAGACGCTGACGATTCTGTTATGACCGACGAGGCTGACCTTTCCTCCAACACACTGAACTCTGCAAACTCAATTGCGATTGAGATGCGTTTTAACAGCACAATGACAATGAATGTCACCGACAGCCTTGGCATTGGCAACGAGGGGGGGGACAAAAAAAATCCAATGCAAATGCCGATCGACGACGAAACATCCACAAACAATTCCAACTCCCCCTCCCAACCGGTGCCCCGCGCCCCGGTCTACTTCCCAACAACTTCCCTGGAGGCCGAACTAAAGGTCTCGTTTGCCGACCTGTACGAGAGCATGCAGTCAGTCGAGCACGAATATGTGTCATTTGCCTCCTACACCCCCACAGCATCTTATCTTCCCTTCAGACGATATTTGGTGGATTGGATGGTGAGTGTGTGTGTGTGTGTGTGTGTGTGTGTGTGTGTGTATGTGTGTGTGTGTGTGTGTGTGTGTGTGTGTGTGTGTGTGTTTACACTAATTTATCCTTATCCCACCCCAACCCACCCCTCCCCACTCCACACAGAGCGACGTAGGAGACCAATTCAACCTGGGGGGCTCGACCATCCATGCGTCGATCCTCTACCTTGACAAGATCCTCCGGTCCCGGGAGATCCCCCGGTCCGAGTGGCAACTGCTCGCCACGGCGTGCATCTCCCTGGCCTCCAAGTACGAAGAGGCTGAAGAACATAACCCTCCAATCCCCGATTTATTAGTCGTCACCAAGCTGTCGCAATCCCACGATAGCCTTTCCTTCCGAGATGGGGAGTGCACGGTCCTCGGCTACCTTAACTGGAAGCTCCGAGCCATCACTCCCCTCCACGTGGTGGGCTACTTCCTCTCTGTAGGAGTTACCTTCACCAACGACTCTTGGCAGGAGCGGGGCCTGATCGAGAAGATTCCTAAATACGTCAAGAAGTACGCCGAGTTCTTTTGCAACCTGTGCTTGCAGGACTACTCGTTCCAGCAATATGCCCCCACCCAGCTCGCGGCCGCAATCATACTCAGCTCCAGAGTTGCTCTCCAGCTCAAGCCAAAATGGCGCGTTGAGCTCACCGAGCTTACTGGGCACAGCGAGGCGAGTATTCAGCCGTTATTCAACCACGTATACAAGTATTACGAAGAGCAGTTCCCAGGGCATGGCGGAGTGCGGTCGAATTCGCCCAAGAGCGTCGCCGACGCCTTTTAGGGAGAGAGAGAGGGAGAGGGAGAGGGAGAGGGAGAGGGAGAGGGAGAGGGAGAGAATAATAATAATAAGAGCCGGGCAGAACAGAATTAGCAGAGCAGCATCAGAAAAGAAACACAAACACACACTAAAAATCACATACAGCATGTATAATTATGCGACAAATTAAATGAGGAGAGAGATAGAGTGCACCAACGATGGAACTAATAAGCCACTTGTATGGAACAGTTATTTTTCTTTCTCCCAAAAAGTTGAAAATTAAAAAATTAAATTGATCTCACACACCCTCCTCCACCTCCACCTCCACCTCCACCTCCATCCTCACCTCCACCCCCTCCTCCCCTCCACCTCCACCAACACCTCCACCAACACCAACCCCTCCATTCACTAGACTATTTCCCTTCTCAGCCCACACTGGAAGGTGCTGCACATATTCACCCTTCAGTCTCGCAGCAAACACCCCACAAACTCCACTGTGCCCGATCGTCTTAACACAACCCGCCGCATTGATGCACCTGGCACTCATCGCTCCACCCCCGGCAACCCCAATCGGCCAGCTGGTTTTTCGTTTGCAAGGCAAGGTCTGGTAACCTTCGATTACCCTACCCGCTCCTTTTGGGCAAATCCCACACCTGGTAAATTCTAACTGCTGTTTCTTCCAAATTTCGTTGAACTTTTTGCCCATTTTCTGGACCTCGGCCTTTTCGTAATTCAGCTCAATAGCCCGATCAATCGCGTAGATCTTGGTTGCGACTGCGCCGAGCGAAAGAGTGGGTTAGAAAGCAGTCTCTCGTCTTCATCATCAAGGCTCGCAAGCTCACCTGCAGCTACCGCCGATCCTCCTCCGTCGTCCTTGATCAGGTCGTGGGTACCTGGGTGCTGGCCGGGGTTGTAGTCCCTACCGAGCCAGCACATCGGAATGTGTTCAACGAGCTTGTCCACCAAAATGTTGATTTCGCTCGCTGTTGTTGCCTCACGAAGAGCCAACAAGTAACTGGAAATGAACAGTGTCATGCCCTCCTGGGGAACTCCCGCGCCGGTCCCAAAATTATCCTTAGCCACGCTTAAAGCCACCCCGTCGATCCCGCTCGGGAGCACCTGCACCACGTTAAACAGCTCGCACTTCACCTTCAAGAACCGGTGGCTCAACACCTTGCCATGGTTCTCGCTGCTCCCGTCGTTGCTGCTATTTACTGTCACGCTCTTCAAAATACTCTCAAAGTAGTTGTAGCTCTCCTTCAAGTTCAACAGCCACTTCATGCTGAACAAGCTGCTCGTGAAGTGCTCGCACCGCCTCAGTTCCAAACTTTTTTGGCTAAGCTCGTTCTCGGCGACGCACCAGTTAACGCTTGGCTCCGGCTCGAACATGCTCCAGTCTTTCTGCTCGCACTTAGCTAGCCACGTGGCCTCCCCGACGAAGTCAATAACGTTCCCCTCGAGGTCCACGATTTTTCTCCTGTTGAGCTGTCCATTCTCAACCAGCCACGCCGCGAAAACGTAATTCCTGCCTCCAACCAATTTCCCTTCGGGGAAGTAGTCCAGCGCGCTCGCCAGAACCCGCTCTCTGGCCACCTTGGCCTCAATCCTACTCCCACTTCCACTTCCACTTCCACTTCCACTCTTAATGTTGGCGTTCGAGCGGACGGCATTGACGCCCGTTCCAGTGGTCGTCACGCTGTACTTCAAATCGAAGTTGGCGACGTGGGTCGCAACCTCAGCATTGGGAAAAACCGCAATGAGCTTGTGGTCGGGGTTCAGCGCCAGAAGCGGCTGACTCGCCCACTTCTCCCCAGCCAGTCCTCCGCTCGTGGCCTCAAACGACACCCCGTTGAATTCTTCAATGTGGCCGATGGGGTGTTCGATGTGTTTCAGGGGGGCGCCGTCGCCCTTCATGCGGGTAGCACTGTGCATGAGCGCAAGCACGGGCTCGGAGAGTCCCTTGGTCTGGTCGTTGGCTTGGAAGGTGGATTTTTTCACCCATTCCTCGCTACACAGCAACGTGTGCGCGTACGTGTCCGCCCTGAGCTCTCTAATCGTGCTACCGTGGCTGTTCCTCAAGTAGCATTGATCTCTGTCACTGCGCCGAGCGAAGAAGGTGCCAAACGAATTGATTTCGTGGAATAATGTTAGTTTTGTAGTGGATGTAGCCGTCTGTAGGCAATTCATTCATTTCCGCTCGTTCGCTCGCTCACTCACCTGTACGCCTTCATGTCGTCCTCCATCTGTAAAAATGTGTTTGTGGTTTCCCTTCTCTCCACCCCGAATCGCATCTCCTCCTCGATGTTCTTTTCGTACTCGTCCTCGTAAATGCGCGTCCTCCAATCCACGTTCTTCTGCATGGTGGCGATTTGGACCTCCTGCACAAAACGAGCGAGCCAAACGAATTGAGTGGAATAATGTTAGTTCAGTAGTGTAGTGGGTGTGGGTGGTTGTAGCCATTTCCGCTCGTTCGCTCGCTCACCTCCAGATACACCGCATCGTCCTCAACCTTGCTCATTATGCTCGCCTTGTTCGCCGCACTCGCTGACATGTCCAAGCTCCTGGCCCGGTCCTCGATCATGCTCTTCATGGGGCTACTGTCGTCTCTCTCGTACCACAAGTTCACCCGCATGAGGATATTCTCACTCAGGCTCTTTTCGTTTTCGATTTTTTTATCCAACCCCTGCAACAGCTGCACCGAGCGAAGCGAGGCGCATTTTTAATGGATCAGGGGGGAGGCGAGCGAGCCAAAGAATTGAGAATTATTTTAGTTTAGTTGTTGCTCGTATATATTTCTCGTCTTCATCAAAGCTTGCTCGCTTCGCTCGCTCACCTCCGGTATCACGTCGTTGTAGTATGCGTGCCACCCCCCTCCCCTATACCTGCAAATAATAACGTCCCTCCGCTTCCCAACCACGAAGTACTCCTTCCCCGTCCTATCGCGACCGAGGGGAATGGTCCTCTGCGCCGAGCGAAGCGAAGGCGAGTGAGTGAGCCAAACGATTTTTATTGAGTTTTTCAAGCTGACTCACCATAGGATCTTCCGTTTCATTGAACATTTCTTCGAACTCCTCGTCACTCAGCTGCCTCACAGCAACCTTCTTCTGGGCTGAGGGCAAGCCGCCCGAGGCGCTTGCGCGCATCGACCGCTTTATTTCGCCCAGCATTGTCTCCTGTCGGGCGAGCCACACGACCCGAAGGCAGCTTTCGTGGCAAGAGCGGACAGTTGGGTCGCGGAGGGCTTCGTGATTACTGGAACTACTCGAACTCGACGGCCTTCTGTTCAATTTTTCGTCTCTCTCGCTGATTGCCCTGACAATGTCTTCGTCCTTGATGTCCTCCTCCCCACCGTCGTCATCCTTCCACGCGATGCTACTAGTGTCAACCTCGACGCAATGTTTAGCTGGAGGAAACAGGCAAAGCTCAATCGGCGCCGTAACGAATCTGTCTCCCCTGGCCACCACCTCGTCGTGCAAGGCTTGGGCTGTGCTGCCGGGGGCGCCGCCAAACTTCTTGAGCCCCTCCGACCAGGCTGCTCCGCCGACTGAAGGCGCGTTCTTCATGAAGCAGAAAAAACACCTGTCAGGCTCGCCGCAGTACTCAATCGTTGTGGAGCCGATTGTGCCGATTTTGGAGCCGCTGCGCCGAGCGAAGAAGGTGCGAAGCGAAATGAGAGGGTTAGTTTAGCAATGGCTTATGCTCGTCTTCCAAAAGGCTCGCTCGCTTCGTTACGCTCACCTGCTGTCGCTCTTTTCATTCTTATTCGTTTTCGACGCGTTTCGCTTCGTGGAGTTGCTGTTGCTGTTGCTGTTGCCAAGCGAATACGAATTGAGTGGAATATATTGTTAGTTCAGCAGTGGCTCGTATTCTCGACTACCACAAGGCGAGCGGATACGGAATGAAACTCACCTGCTGCCATCGCCAGAGCCGAGAAATTCACTGAACATTTTCTCCTCCGCCTCCAAGTCATACTCAAGGCGCACTTCGATTTTCTTTTCGACCTTGCTTCCCCAGGCGGAGGTGGTAATGGAGGCGGGTGTGGGGGTGGGTGTGGGTGTAGAAGTGACGATGGGGGGAGCTGGCACCACAACAGCAGCTGGAGCTGGTGTAGGCGGCTCCTCAAGCTTCACGGCATCCTCGAGCTTCACGACATCCTCGTCAATCTCCATCGCATTCCCTTCGCTATCGCCATCGCCGTTCCCCTCCTCCTCAAGCTTCACCTTGGCCGCAGCATCAGCAGCAGCAGCTGCAGCGGCAATTACCTTAGCCTCCGCCTCCGCCTCCTCCTCTTTTCTCTTTCTACCTTCTTCGGCCTTTCTCTCCTCCTCAGCAATCTGAATTTCCTTCCGCTTGATCTCGGCCTGGAACGCCTCCTGCTGAGCCTTAATTTCGGCCAGCGTGTACGCCCTGTTTTTCACTGCGGGCTGGTACCCGAACTGGAAGGCTCGGCGGGACTGTTCCTCGACTTCGCTCGGGGACTTTTCTACCACCCCAACCTTGACCAAAAAATCAACCGGGGGGGGTGCTGCTACCTCCCCGGCAGCAATTTCCGGGACAACTTCCGAATATTCAGGCACAGATAAGGACAGGTGCTTCCTGAACAATATCGTGTCCTGGACCATGACGACGAGGAACTCCATGACGTTAATCCGCTGCGCCGAGCGAAGAAGGTACGAATATGAAGTGAGTGGAATAATAAATAATGTTAATTAAAAGTGGCTCGTGTATATTTCTCGTCTTCCTCAAGGCTCGCTCGCTTCGCTTCGATCACTCACCTCCTCCAAAAGCCAACACTCTGGGTCGGAGGATCGCAGGTGCCAAAGAATTTCGTTGGTCTTTTCCATTTCGGCCAGACAAATGTCGACCAATGGGGTTGGGATTTTGTAGCCGGTGAAGGCAGGCGAGGCAAAGGCTGCGTCAATTTCCTCCTCCTCGTTGTTGTCAAACTCGTCGTGCCCGCTCTCGCTCAGTGTAACGACCTCCCTCTGAAAACTGAAGAACGATGGGTGGTGCACACTGCTGTCTCCACCAACCTTTGTTTTCTTCATGATCTTCTTGTCGGCCAGTAACTCCCTGCTCAACCAGTCGTCACCCACATCAGTGTAGATGTCGTAATTTTGGTCAGAGGGCAAAAAAATCCACTTCCTCATCAACTTTTCAAAGGAATGGGCCAGCGATTTCGCCCCAATGTGCTGGATCGAGTGGGGAGGGAAGTACGACATTCCATTTCGGAACACGAAGCGCATGTCCTGTGCGAACTCATCGGAGTCGATGTAGGCGCCCATACCCGAGTTGAAGAGCTTCCGCTTGATGGAGCCAAAGTCTCGGGGGTGAGGGCAAGCCTCCCGGTAACCAGGGAGGTCGTCCTCGCGGGCCGCATACGCAAACATCATCGAGGAGGGGTGCAGCATGAGAAGGATGAACACGTCGGCGCAGGCCGACATGGTGGACGTTCTGCGCCGAGCGAAGCGAGGAGCATTTTTAAACGAAGCACGAGAGCAGCGAGCGAGCAAAAATAGTTGAGTAGGTTAGTTAAGTAGTGGATGTAGCACGGAGCTTCGCACTCGTCTTCATCAAGGCTCGCTAGCTTCGCTCGCTCACCTCACGCAGGTGCTCATTAAGCGCTGCACCTCGGGCTTGTTGATGTACACGCTACACGAGTTCTTGTAGGGACTCAGCGCGGTGATGCACTGCGCGGCCAAATCGGGCCACGTGATGCTATTCAACGGCTTCTTCTTGAAGAAGTTCTCGACCTGTGCGCCGAGCGAAGAAGGTGTGCGAGGCGCATTTTCAACGAAGCACGAGAGCAAGAGTGGGTTAGGGGAAAAAAATTGGGTAGTCGCTTCGCACTCTTATGTCACTCTTTCTGTCACAAGACTCGCTTCGCTCGCTCACCTGCCCCTTGTTGTTGAACTCCATGTAGTTCCGCAGCTCCAGCAGCAACGTGCGAGTCAGCATGCAGCAGTGTTCGTCGTAAATAACGCTCTCCTTGCTGCTGAAGATGTTGCTCTCGGGGAAAGTTTGGGCCGGCTGCTCGTTCAGAATGTACTGGTCGTCAAACGAGTTCATCGCGCAGCAGAGCTCCCCGAGCGTGGTAGGTATACAGGAGAAAAATGTTTTGAACTTGTTGAAGAACTCCCAGATTGTCAGTATCTCTCCAAAGCTGTGGCTTGAAATGTTACGGAAGGGGGTGGAGTTGAACTCAACTTGGTAGGAGGCAGAGA
>BRYC01000243.1:0-50506 GCA_030267985.1 Parmales sp. scaly parma | reverse complement strand
AAGTATGACAAGGCAGAATTGACTTTGAGGCAGGTGGAGGACGTAGAATTGCGAGCCCTCCACAAGGGGCATGCTCCTCCTCAACCGGTGCTGGAGCTGGAGATGGCCCACAAGTGTTGTATTAGACTTCCTGAGATGCGATTCGGGGTAGAGCAATCCAATCAATCCAATCTCTTTGTTGTTCATTCATTTTCACCTTCCACTTTCTTTCACCACAAACAAGTCAACAACAACACAATAAAGCAAGTCAATAATTTATAAAAATGTTGGTTGTCTTAAATCAGATCAGAACTTTTACCTCCAACCCTTGCCAGGAATGAACTGTTGCCCTTTGTACTTTTTTCCTTGCCATGCTTTACCGGGAACATTGTCGAGCCCAGCAAGAAGGAGATCCGAGGAAGTGAGCTCGTCAAAGGAGGCCTTTGATCTCCAACCCTTGCCAGGAATGAACTGTTGCCCTTTGTACTTTTTTCCTTGCCATGCCTTGCCGGGGACGTTGTCGAGCCCAGCAAGAAGGAGGTCCGAGGAAGTGAGCTCGTCAAAGGAGGCCTTTGATCTCCAACCCTTGCCAGGAATGAACTGTTGCCCTTTGTACTTTTTTCCTTGCCATGCTTTACCGGGAACATTGTCGAGCCCAGCAAGAAGGAGGTCCGAGGAAGTGAGCTCGTCAAAGGAGGCCTTTGATCTCCAACCCTTGCCAGGAATGAACTGTTGCCCTTTGTACTTTTTTCCTTGCCATGCTTTACCGGGAACGTTGTCAAGCCCAGCAAGAAGGAGATCCGAGGAAGTGAGCTCGTCAAAGGGGGCCTTTGATCTCCATCCCTTCCCAGCAAGAAGGGGGACATTGTCCAGACCAGCACTTGCCAGAGATGGAACTAACAAGGATGCCGCGACAGACACAGTACCTAGGAACTGTCTACGCCCGTCGGCGTAAAGAGTTTGGGTGGTGGACTGGTAGTAATTGTTTCTTAGTTGAAACGCTGAGGTTGTCACAAGGGTGCATAACACGATGAAGAACTTCATGGCTTTGAAATTCTTTACAACCGATTGAGAGAAGTTAGTTTTGATGGCTTAAAATGTCGATGGGTGCTATCTAGTGGACACACAATCTGCTTACGGGATATCAAATGGCCTACAACTGTAAATAAACCCGCCGTGAGCGTTTGGAATTTGCCTCGCACCCAAAATCAACTAAAATCTCACCGAAAATACCTTTATTGCTCCAAGAATAGCATGAAGATTGCCTTCCTAACCCTATTCGTATCACTAGCCCGTGGTTTCACAATTACTGCTCCTCCAAAGAGGCTGGTAAGCCGAAAATTAAATCTGTATCCTTGCTTCTTCAACCACCTTGCTCACCCACAATCCCCTCTCCCCCAATCAGGAGGCCCTCCCATCTGCCCGTGCTGAGCTTGAGGCGATTGCGACAAAGTCCAACCCAGTTCTTAAGTTCTATGACCCCCTGCAGCTTTCTTCGACAACTATTTACGACAACACGAATGACCAAAGCATCAACTTCCTCCGCCATGCCGAGATAAAGCACGGGCGCGTTGCTATGTTTGCGTTCGTTGGGTACATCGTTCATGCGAACCACATCACCTTCCCCTGGAAGATGACAATGTCTGGAGATCCTTTCCCCTCTGTGACCTCAGCTCCCGAGGCTTGGGATGCTATTCCAGCGGCTGCTAAGTGGCAGATCATCGGAGTTGTTGGGTTCCTCGAGTGGTTTTCAGAGGTTGCTGGGGATCACTACATGAGGGGTGGCGAGCCTGGCCGATTCCCCAAGGTGAGCCAAACAACAAACAACAAATGATCACCAAACAATCAACACAATAATAGAATTCTGACACAGGTGCAGTTCTCGGACCACCCCGACAAGATCCCCCACCCTGTTCCCTTCAACTTCTACGACCCGTTTTCGCTTTCGTCCAAGCGTTCTCCGGAGAAGAAGGCCAACGGCCTTATTTCGGAGCTGAATAATGGGCGGTTGGCCATGATTGGGATTTTTGGATTTTTGTCTGAGAACAAGGTTGAGGGCAGCGTTCCGCTTTTGACGCAGTTCGCCCACCTCCCGCACTATGCGGGAGAGGTGATGAGTCCTTTCGAGGGAGGCTATTAAATGTTGTTTAGGAGGAGGGGGGTTGGGTGGAGGTTCAAAAATAACATTTTTAGGAGTTAAATTGGATTTCAAATTGAGTTCTGAACTTGTACTTCTTGCAAAGTTAAACTTGATCTTTCAGAATTATATTACGAACAAATCCAACCAAGCTCGGGGTACAGAGTTAAGTTAGGTGCAGCACCGTTCCATCGCTGCAACACTCTTGTCCAATCTCGACGTGTGTGTGCTTACACTCTCGTCCTCCCCCTCATCTTCCCCCAACCTTATCACACCTCCCGGTCGGGGTCCCCTCGACCCGTTTGTTCCCAATGATGGTGAAGAAGGAGTCAACACTCTCAAAGTTTTGATTGTGCGAGTTAGACTCATAAAGACCTCTTGAACGCCCTACAAAGTGAGTGAGTGAGTGAGTGAGTGAGTGAGTGAGTCATAAATTCAACACCAAAGATAGATAATCAATAGCAAATAATCCATCCCACGGAGACCCTATGACTGCTGGAGCCGATGAAGCATTAAGTTCGCTTGAAAATGAGTTTTACATGGCAAGCCCCACTCACCTTCCCGCTCAACGCGCTAACTTCGAAAAATTCCACCCCAAAGCCACGTGCCAACTCCTCCCCCTCTTCAAAGCTCACGGCGCGATCGTCCTCACTCAAATCGGACTTGTTGCCACAAAGCACAACACAGCAGTCGGCAGGCGCTTTCTCCCTCACGTCCCTCATCCACCCTACAACATGGTCAAACGACGGACGGTTTGAAATGTCGTAGCAGAGCACAAAGCCGTCCGCTCTACCGAAGAAATTGGAAGTGAGCGAACGGAATCGCTCCTGGCCGGCGGTATCCCAGAGCTGAAGTCGCAGTTTCGTGTCCTCGACAGTGACTAGCTTATCACGATAGTCAACACCAATCGTTGTCACAAACTTGGAGGTGAACACATTCTGATCGAACCGAAGGACCAGTGCTGTTTTCCCCACCGATGAATCACCAATCAGGAGAAGTCGCACTATGTAAGCATTCTTTGTGCCAAGCTGCAGGGGCCTCGGAGGCACGAGGGTTGTGTTATTTGGTTGCATATATTGAGAGGAGGGCTGAAGGTTAATTTATTGATATTGAGTGTGATTAGGAGAGTGGGTTGGGTTCAGTTTTGGCCGTCATTTCCTTAATCACGCGAAATAAACTACTTCTCCCATGTGTTAACTGGAATTATAAACTCATAAACCCAGGTTGCTCTTCTAGTGTCTCCACTAGCCCAGAAAAAAAACACCCCTCCCCCTCGTCGTCCCACCTTCGTCAATCTCAATTTAGTCTGTGAAGATGGACGAACAGCTCCTCCACGGGCATGATGATGGTGAAGTGTGTTGCGTGGCGTTGCGGAGCAACGGTCATGTGGCATCAGGTAGTTTCAGCGGGTCAATCATCATCCACTCGACCAGCTCCAACAAATTAGAATATCGAGCTGACAATGTTTTTGCCAATGGTGTCTCTGGTCTTTGCTATCTTCTGAATGACTCGGGACTTGTGGCTTGCGGCCGTGATGGTGGGGGTCCCTTCTTGAAGGTATTGAGCCCTTCCCTCGAGTTGGTCCAGACCTTGGTGGGGCACGATGGTACTGTTCGTTGCGTCACCGTCTCTCCATCAGGCTCCCACTTTGCTTCTGGTGGTGATGATGGGAAGATGATGATTTGGTCGGAGTCGGGGGAGGGTGGCGAGTGGGCTAGAGTGCAAGTGCTAGAGGATCACACGGATGAGATTCATGCAGTGTGCTTCTCCCCCGACGGCAAGCAGCTGGCTACTGGAAGTGACGACAAGCTCATCAAGACCTACAGCTTCAACGAGGGAAATGCCATCTTAGCGCACACGTTGGAGGGCCACACCGACTACGTCAATTCCCTCTCGTTCTCTCCCGACTGCAAACTCCTTTGCTCGGGAAGTTGGGATAGATCCATCAAATTTTGGAACCCTGCCGATGGAAGCTTGGTGAAGAGCATCGACCAGGCTCACACCTCTCACGTCCTTAGCGTCTCATACTCCCCCAACGGGCGTATTCTTGTGAGTGCCGGTTCCAATGGCGACAATACGATGAAGATCTGGGATGCTGAGACTTTCGAGCTCAAGCACACGCTCGAGCAGGAATTCCGCACCAGGCAGCTCACCATCACGGCCGATTCGAACTTCATTGTTTCGGCCAACACAGACAAGACAGTTAGAATCACCCCCTGCCGAGAGTACCACCTCACGGGCCTCACCCCCATCCTCAACCTCATTCTCCACATCGTCTACAAGTGGGAATTTGTGTCGTTCTTGGAGTCAAACGAAAACACACCAAGCTCACCCCTCGAGAAAGTCATGAGGCTACTTGGCGAGTGCGTGCACAACGGCGGCTACAACGTCGCCTCAGAAATCCTCTCCTTCCTCTCCCCAACCCACCTCCCCGTCCAAATCACCCCGACAAGGTGGAAGCGCGATCCAGAAAGCTTGATATTGTTTATGCGGGCAAGATATGACCGCTTACAGGAGGAGAATGCTGAAAAGGATGCTGCAAAGGACGCAGCCATGGAGCAGCAGGAAGCAGCCATGGAGCAGCAGAGAGTGGAGAATAATGGGTTGCGACATCGCATTACTGAGTTATTAAGCTAAGAACGAAAATCTGTAAGATAGGAAAAAATAAATGTTCAATTTTCATTCGTTGATTTGATTCGTGGTTCTATATTCCTGAACAAAAATTTCATTTATGCAATGAAGCACCTCAGTTTCATCATCGTTGCTTATGCTTCCACAACTGTAACAGCAATCCGATTCCTGAAGGACTACGAGATTAACTTGGATCTCTCGCCTGAAGATCGCTACAATGACTTGATAGTTGATTTCAACGATACAGTCTGGCAATACTACAATGAAAACATTAAAGACAAGACAGCTCTGACTGATGTACTATATAAACTTGCTGCAAAGCGAGGGCCCGAGAATGCTGAGCAACAGGGCGAGATTGAAGGGCTTGCTCGTTTGTCAAAACTTCCGCTTCCTTTTGTGCAGTCAATCCAGATGCTTTACGAGCTTCAAACGATCATGATCCCGGTCGTCAATTTCACGGATGCAGAGGCTGCGTTCGAGTTCCTCCCTGAGGAGTACAAGCCTTTAGCCACTCTACCTTGGCGCGGCCCTGGGTGCACGGGTATCCTCGCGATGAACAAGAACGATGGTACTGTCTACCATGCCCGCAACCTTGACTTCAGCCCGGTCGACATCATGACTAAACTCGTTTACAATGGAATCTTTACGAAGAATGGGGTGGAGATTTTTCGATCCCAAATGATCGCCGGCTACACCATGGCCATCACGGGCACAGCTGGTGGGCAAATTGACGGATACGCCATCGAAAGGAACACCAGGTACACCGACCACACGAAGGGGTTCGACGAGATGATCCACAACCTCATCGACGGTCGACTATTGAACGGCTGGACTGTGCGCAAGATTCTGGAGAACGAGGTCGACTACGAGTCCGCAATAAATGCGCTCAAGACGCAGCCGTATGCTTCGGCCGAGTACGCCATCGTCTCTGGCGTGAAGAAGGGAACAATTTTGAGTCGCAACCCTGACAATGTCGCTCACGTCCAGGAGCTCGGGAGCAAGAACTTTGATGAGCGTGACGATTACATCATCATGACAAACTTCGACTTCTTCTGGCATGACGCCAGAGAGTACCTGGACCCCACTGGTGGTCAGCTCTTACATCCTAGGAGAATAGCAGCGCAGAAGCTGTTGAACGCAACTGAGGAGGGTTCCCTTGACGGCGAGAAATTGTTCGAGATTATCAATGCGCCAGGGGTGCTGGCGGATACGGTTTTCCAGGCAATCATAAACGTTGAGCAAGGGACGTGGAACGTTTCAATGCCAGATATTGTTGAGAATTGAATAAAGTTTTGAAACTTTTGGTTGATCTACTCTCACTTTCGTTGACACTGAGTCAATAATAACTACATTCTTTACTGTTTCCATTCCCATTGTACAACGATGGGTGAAACTGGGGATAACTCCACGATAAAGGTAAGTGGTGGTTCATCTCCTCCTGGCACTGCTTTCCTTCTTCTCCTTCTGCTCCGCCGAGATTTTGTTTATCAAGATTATAATTTTCGCTCTTGCTCCTGTTCGTTCTCCCCCTCAAAAACGCCTCCTCTCTTTTAGCCTTTCGAACCACTGAAGTCGCGCTCTCCTCTAAATTTATCAGCCTCGTCTTCCACAGAATGTCGATGATAATACTCCGAATCGCAAGCAATTCTGAGGCGTCCCTCATTTTCGTTAGTATTTCAGCAGAGTATCTGTGAATGGACGACGCTTCGTTCACCTTCCCAATCTTCAACACCACCGCCAAGAACTTGCTAGCGCTGAACGCGTTGTCAATGGCGTTAATTTGTGTCCCTCCAGCTCCCTCGATGCTCTCCAAGCAGTGGTCCAAAATCTCCTTCTTTCTCCTGTTGCTCAAGCTTTCCCAGATCGAACTGAGCTCCTGAAGCTTGTGGAGCCTTGTGAGGAAGTGAACAAACAAGTTGGGGGAATGGGATCTGGATCTGGAGTTGTTCTTTTTGCTTCTTCGTGTTTTCATTAAACCTTCGTTCCCAGTTGAATAAGGAAAATTAAAATGTTCTGCCTCCATTTGGAACACACAGGAGTGCAGAAGTGTGAACGTGGGATATTAAATAAACGATCACTTTGATAAACTCAAAACTTTTTTTTTTTTTTTTGCGAGGCTTTCCACAAGTTAATAGCAATCATCCCCCTTCACCTCACCTACCCTGGCCAATGGGGTGCAGCAACTCCAAGTCCACCAATGGAATAAAATCCAACTCCGATGGTGGCTTCGTTGCCGAGATTGAGGCCGCCCCCTTGGGGCAGCCAACAGGGTCGACTTCGGCTGGGAATTGGCTCTTCCACGAATCGCCCAGCTCCAGGAACTTGAAGGATGATTTGTGGGACCTTGATGATGGGCTTGACGACAGGCAGGACCTCCCGAACGTTCATGGGACGTTGTGGAGGGTGGTCAATGGCGAAAATAACGAGAATACTTTTATAAAGCTTTGGGCGACTGTTGAGGAAGGCATGCTCAAGTACTACAAAAGCAAGCCAAAGCTTACCGACCGGGCCATGGGTTACATAAATCTCAGTGTATCGAGGTGAGATTGAGTGTGCCAACCAACATCAATGGCCAATATTCCAACATTTAATTTTTACTAATTCAATCAATTATGTGCAGGATCATTCCCCCTCTCACTGATGCCGAAAAGATTGTGGAGATTTATGGCCACTCGATGCACCAGCTCTCCGTGGTCGAAACGACCGAGTCCACCTCCACCTCCCCCCCCCCCTCCCCTACGAACATTGGCGGGGACGGCGCCCGGCCCTCCTCCCCCTCCGCTTCTTCCCCGACGTCCAGGACCAGCTCAAACTCCATTAATCTAATTGCCAAGATGACCTCGAGGAAGAGCGAGACCAAGAAGATTGTTAGCACCGAGTTCATCATTGCTCTCGATACGGAGCAGAAGCTCGACAGGTGGAGTCACGCCATTCAGCAAGGGATAAATGGGGAGGTGAGTTGTGGAGGGAGGGCCAAAAACATACACAACATATTTGCTTTTGCAGCACAACACACAACTAACAAAAAACTCCCCCCCCTCCCCTTCACACAGATACACTCACCCTGCTTCCTCGGTCACAACAGCAACCTAGAACATCCCACCTCCTCCACGGTTGTGAAGACCGCCAACAAGCTAATAACCTACCCGTATAAAAAGGGCCTGATGCGCAAGAAGGCGATTGGGAAGAAGCTCCTGGGCGTCCGAAATTGGAAAAAGCGCTACTTCAAGCTGGAGGCGGGGGACCTTCGGTACTACAGGGAAAAGAGCTTCAAGAGTTCAAGCCTCAAGGGCTTCGTCAGCTTGAAGGACTCTCCGGACTTTGCCACCACCGGTGGCGGCGGCGGTGGCGACTCCAAATCCAAATATAAATCTAAGCAGGACCTCAGCTGCATCCTCGTCCCAGTTACCGACGGCAGCGGCATTTTAGAGTGCAGGTGTGAGTCGGAGATCGAAGCGCTGGACTGGATGGAGAAAATCAACGAGACTATCAAGCTCGCGCGCGCCGCTGTCGTCGCCGGCGAGGGGGGCGAGGCCAGCACCAGCAGGTGAGCGAGCCCACATCCACATTCACATTCACATCCACATCCACTACTTGCCTAAAACTAACCATATCATCATGCGCGCAGCAAGAAGAAGGGGAAGCGGAAGGTCATCGCGCTCAGAAGCAGCAACGCGGAGAAGGACAGCGAAGGGAAGAAACCGCTGTGGAAGAAGGAGAGCGAGACTAGAAAAATCCTTGAGAACGCAATTAAGGACCACTTCCTCTTCAAGAACATGATTAAGTTCGACTTGCTGCTTGACGCGCTGCAGCCGAGCTTTTGTCACACCGGGGACTGCATCATCTGGCAGGGGGACGAAGGCGACATGTTTTACATTTTAGAGAAGGGGGAGTGCGAGGTGGTTAAAAACGGAACCGTTCTTTCGTTCAAGCAAAAAGTCGGGACGGGGTTCGGAGAGCTGGCGCTAATCCATGGCGCCCCCCGTGCGTGCACAATCCGCGCTACCCAGACTTGCAAGCTGTGGTCTTTAAACCGCACCACCTTTCGGCGAATTTTGAACGACATGGAGCAAGAAATGAACGAGGCGAAAATTGAGTTCCTCTCGAAGGTGAGCGAGCAAGCCTTTTGGAAGACGAGAAAACGAGCCACTACTAACCCCTTCGCACCTTCTTTCTTCGCTCGGCGCAGGTTAAGCTATTCGCTGACCTGTCAAGGTCGGTTCTGACGACAATTTCCAACTCAATGCAAATTCGCATTTACAAGGACGGCGAAAAAATAATCAAGGAAAAGGAAATCGGCGAAGAGTTCTTCATGATCCGGTCCGGCGAGGCGGTGGTCAGTCAGAACCAGAGGGGCGAGGAGAAGGAGCTGGTGAGATTGAGTGCCGGTGGAAGTTTTGGAGGTGAGTGATGACGGAAGCGTGCAAAGCGACGAACGACGTCTAACCCACCTCTTGCTCTCGCAGAACTCGCGCTCATGCACGACGAACCGCGAAAGGCTACGGTTACCGCAGTGGGGAGCGTGGAATGCTATTCGCTTGATCGCACGAACTTCAATGAAGTGCTGGGGTCACTGAGCGATATGCTCGAGCTCCACAAGGGAGTGAAGATGCTGCGAAACGTGAAAATGCTCGCTGAGTGTCTAGGCCAAGAAGAGATGGAGAAAATCTCAAAAGCTCTGGTCAAGAAATCCTTCTCGGACGGGTCCAAAATCATCAACCAGGGCGAGGACGGCGATTCCTTCTACATGATCGAAAAGGGAACCGTGATAATTAACATCGACTCTGTGGAGGTTGGCTCGCTGTGCCACACCTCCGCCACTCCTTACTTTGGGGAGATGGCAATCATGAACAACGAAGTTCGGGTCGCGTCCGTCATTGCCGACGGTGACTGCGAGTGCTACATGCTCACTCGCGAGAACTTCAACAGCTTGCTAGGCAATTTGGACGACATCATGAAGAGGGAGAGCAAGAGGAGGGAGGAGGAGACGAGCGGAGCGGGGGGGGGGTTATTCGGGGCGATCATGGGCCGACGGAGCAGCACGAGACGAGGAAGCCTGAGTAACTTGAGCGATGTAAAATTCGAAAACTTGAACATTTTGAGAATGCTCGGAACCGGAACATTTGGAATGGTGAGCGCGAGCGGGCGGGGAGTGTACAGACGAGAATACGAGCCACTACTAATCCCTTTGCACCTTCTTCGCTCGGCCTCGGCGCAGGTCAAGCTCGTCCAGGACAGTGCCAGCGGCGACATTTTTGCCCTGAAATGCTTGAAGAAGCAGCGCATCGTCAACATGCATCAGGAGAAGAACATTTTTGCAGAACGTGACGCCATGAATATGCTCTCCCACCCGCTAATTTTAAGGTGAGCGTTAGGCCGCGAGAAAGCGCAGCGAGGGTTCCCCCCCCCCCTCCACAACCAAAGTAATTCCACACCTCATTCACACAACTCACACATTTCACACGGCGCAGGTTACACGGAACCTACCACGATGCCAACCAGCTCTACATGCTGATGGATCTCTGCCCCGGGGGCGAGTTGTGGAACATTATGCACGGAGACGCAATCAACATCCCGTTGAAGAAGAGCAGCTTGGGCGGCTTCAAACTCCCTGTTTGCAAGTTCTACGCCGCAAACGTGCTGTCGGCCCTTCAGCACATGCACAAACACGACGTTGCATACCGAGATTTGAAGCCGGAAAACTTGTGCATCGACCGAACGGGTTACTT
This sequence comes from Parmales sp. scaly parma, assembly GCA_030267985.1. Classification (NCBI taxonomy): domain Eukaryota; class Bolidophyceae; order Parmales; species Parmales sp. scaly parma. The sequence continues at coordinate 40,030 of BRYC01000243.1, read as the reverse complement.
GAAGCTCATCGACATGGGCTTCGCGAAGGTCATTGCGAAGGACACGAAGAGCAACACTTTGTGCGGAACGCCGGAGTACCTGGCCCCAGAGTTGGTCCTGAGCAAGGGGCACGGAGTGGGGGTGGACATGTGGGCTTTGGGCATATTGGTGTTCGAACTGATTACCGACGTAACACCGTTTGAGAGCGAGTCTCAGACGGAAATGTGAGCGAGCGAAGCGAGCGAGCTTTTTTGGAAGAAAGACGAGTATACTCGCGATGAATCCCGCGAAATGGCTACAGACATTATGGCTACATCCTCTACTAAACTAACGCACCCATTCGTTTGGCTCGCTCGTTTTCCTCGGCGCAGGTTCGACAACATCAGCAACAGCAACATAGTCTTGAAGAAGAATTTGCCGAGCAAAATGGACAAAGCCAGCAAATCATTGATACAAAAGTTCTTGGAGGTGAGCTAGCGAAGCGAGCGAGCCTTGTGACAAAAGAGTGCGAAGCGACGACGACTAACCCACTGTTACTGTTACTGTTACTGTTACTCTTGCTATTGCTCTCGTGCTTCGTTAAAAATGCGCACTATCTCGCTTCGCTCGGCGCAGCCCCATCAAAGTCTGAGGGCGGGGAACACATTGGGGGGGTACCAGGCGGTCTGGGAGCACAAATGGTTCGATGGGTTCACAGCGGACTTGCTGGAGAGGAAGGCGTTAAACGCGCCTTATTTGCCGCAGATAGGAGAAGACCACGTGGTCAATTTTGAGGAGGAGGAGCGAAATAGTGATGACGATGACGAGGACGAGGAGAGCGTGTACGTTGGCAGCTTTGACTTCCGGTATTGGGGGCCAAAATCTTAAAATGATTGATTGTAGAATAGAAGGTGGATGTATAAAAATATATGCGAATGAAGCAACTAAAAACCAGCTTAATTTACTTTGAATCAATCACTGCGGCAAAAATGGCTGCCAGGAAGGCGGAAAATTTGCCTTGTTTAAACTGTAAGAGTTCTTGGACAACTCGAAAACTGTTGGGGCTCGAGGTTTACGGACGAGCTTCATTCCCACTGATGCGAGCTTGTTTAAAGGTAACTGCGACGGCGCCGAGCGAAGAAGGTGCGAAGTTGAGTAGGTGAAGTCAATGCTGCTTGCTTCGCTTCGCTTCGCTTCGCTTCGCTTCGCTCACCTCCCCTTTACGCCCGTTGCAAGTTCGGCAACAAGTTACAACATTTGTCCAGTCTAATCGCCCACCCTGAGCTCGAGGGTGAACATGATCTAAGGAAAGGTCGGAGTGGCGGTACTTTTTATCACAGTATTGGCACTTGTAGCCATCGCGGAGGTACACGTTGCATCGGCTGAAGGAAACTGCTTTGGAGGATGCTTTCGAGTGAAAAGTATTTAGCGCTATCACGGATGGGAGGGGGAGAGAATAGTTTGGTGATCTAATTGTGATGTCGTATGAATCGACGACCTTGACTCGGCCAGAAACGACGGCTTTCACTGCGGCCTGCCACCCGAAGACGCTTACTGGGACCAGGGAGAGGGGCTGGTAGTCAGCATTGAGAACCAAGGCTGGGAGAAAGTTAGAGGAGTTTAGCAAGGAGAGAGGATGTCTGGAAGATTCGTAGGGATTTATGACATCGTCATCATCGAAGGCTTTGTTGTGGCCATCCTTCACCCTGATAAACAACAAGGAAGAGGGATTGGGATTGGGAATGTTGTTTGTTATTGTGGGGTGAATTCGAAGGAAGGCTTGTGAAATATGAATCACGTTTAAGATAAAAAAAATAGTTATTCTTAAACCCATATTGTAGGCGTGGTGGGTTGCTGTGTGTGTTGCTGTGTGTGGAGTTGCTGTGGAGTTGAATCTATAAATTTAAATTTTAAGAAATTCCTTTAGCTTTTAATGTGGTCATAATACAAGACAACAAGGTCCAAAAGCAAAATTCTGCCATGAAAATCATATCCTTTTTCACGATCTGCTTTTTGAGAATAAATTCAGCACCCGCTTACGTTTCCACAACTGTAAAAAATATCAATCGATTGTTGCCAAACTTCGGTGTCACTCCATATAACGATCCACTCCCTCCCCCCATTACAGCAGCCCCCTCAAAGAAAATATCTTTGTCGTGGTGCGCTGGGATTGGACTGAGTGATGAGGAGGAGTGCCGAATCGACTCATTACGAGAAGTTGTAAAAAATGAGAAAGAGATCGTCTTCCAATCTCCAGCGACTGGTCAAGTGATTTTTGAACACAATTGCAACGACCCGCTGATCTGTCCTCGATCAGTCCTCCTTCTCCTCAGAGAAGGCGATCAGTCACTGATTGACTTTGTTTTGGAGCGACGCACCCCCTCAGACGGCACCCCCAACTACAAAAACGTAAATTTCATCGAAACTTTGGCGAATTCCAACGTTAATGTTTATCTCGAGGAGAAGGTCTTCAACGTAGTAATGAAAGAAATGTCAGCTCCGCTCAGCAGCATGATCCACAAATACATCCCCTGTGTGCCTGTGTTTGAGCCTCCTCCTGATCTCGTGGTAACCCTTGGCGGAGATGGCCTGCTGATGCACGCCAATTCGCTATTTCCGCACGCCGTCCCGCCGGTTCTTTCCGTCGCGGGGGGCAGCTTGGGCTTCCTCACGCCCTTTGCGAGGCAAAATTTTCTCGAGGATGTGTTCTTCAGTCTAGGGATTAGGATGCCTGACGTTTCCAGTGATGCCTTATTTATTTCTCCGAGGGTTCCCATCTCGCTGAGAATGCGCCTCTCGGCCCACATAGGTGAGCGAGCGAAGCGAGCGAGCACGAGCGCCGAGTCGAGTCGAGTCGAGTCGAGTCGAGTCGAGTCGAGGCGAGGCGAGGCGAAAATTAATCAAAAAAGGGCGAACCACTGAATCGGCCGTAACTCCATCGTATGGAGGTTTTCGACGCCCACTGAAAACTAACCCACTCAATTGGTAGTCAAGGCTGACGGCTCCTTATCCCCAACCTTCACCTCCCTTAACGAGGTTACCATTTCCCGTGGTAGCAGCGCCGCCCTCACAAACATAGAAACCTACATTGACAACATCTTCCTTACAAATGTTCAGGCGGACGGGATCATCCTGGCCACCCCCACGGGCTCAACTGCGTACAGCATGGCAGCCGGGGGCTCTGTGGTCCACCCCGCAGGTGAGCGAGCGGAGCGGGGGGGGGGGGGGTTGAGGAAGACGAGCATATGAACCACTACTAAACTAACATTATTGTCAATTCGCGCAGTTCCGTGCATATTGCTCACCCCCATTTGTCCTCACGTCCTTTCGTTTCGGTGAGCGAGCGAAGCGAGCGATTTTGCCTTGTGACAAAAGAGAGTGTGAAGCGCCAAATTCACTCCTAACCCACTCCTAATTCACTCTTGCTCTCGTGCTTCGTTGAAAATGCGCCTCGCTTCGCTTCGCTTCGCTCGGCGCAGGTCCATGATATTTCCGGACCATTCCATACTGAGGTGCCACGTTCCGGAGGACAGCCGGGCGGGGGGTGTGGTTTGTTTTGATGGGAAGAATAGCATAGATCTCGAGCGAGGCGACAGCATTATCATTAAATCGTCCAAGTATCCGTTCCCCTCAGTAAATAGGGTGAGCGAGCGAAGCGAGCGAGCCTTGTGGAAGACGAGAAATATATACGCGAGCCAAACATTAAATCCACTAATCCTCTCGGATTCATTAAAAATGCGCCTCCTCGCCTCGCTCGGCGGCAGCGTGACCACTCATACGATTGGTTGACGAGCTTGAAATCCAGGTGAGCGAGCGGAGCGGGGGGGGGGGGGGTTGTGGAAGCCATCATGTCCACCCCCACTCCGTGCCCCTTGCTCAGGACCAACTCTGGGGCCAGGTACCCCGGCGTTCCGCACAAAGTGTTGCTCTTCGTGTCCTTCGCGATGACCTTCGCGAAGCCCATGTCGATGAGCTTCAAGTAACCCGTTCACACACTAACATTTCATCCCTGCTCCATTAAAAATGTAACTCGCTTCGCTCGGCGCAGTTTTGGCTTTAACGAGCGAGTAATACAAAAAAACATATGAACACATATAAAAGTAGAATCTATCTATTAGGTTAGCGTTTTATTCTGTTTTCTACATGTCATCATCATCGTCAGAGTCATTGTGAATCACGGAAATGTTCTTCTCAAATGTCTCAATGCCACTTCTTATCTCAGTGGTAATAACATTCCTCTCCTTCGCCCTCATCCGCTCCATCCTTCTCTCCTCTTTAACCCGATCCGCCTCCTTGGTTCTATTAACGTGGTACCTGCTCCAATCCTTGCTCAGTGTCAGACTCGCAAACCGAGTTTCCATCGTCTGCAACGAATCGGTGCTCAGTGTCTGCGTAAAGCTCCCTCCCTCCAACGTGTTCAGCCAATTCACCGTCTTCTTCGGCGGCGAGCTCAGACTCCTCACATTCCCAGGCGCATACCCCCTCGTCCTCGGCTGAATCACGCCATCGTCGTAATCGTAGCAATCTGGCCTGTCGTCGACGTGCTTCGCAACCCTGCTGTAACTGTAACCAACCTCCGGTGGGCACCTGTCCTCGGTGTCCCGCACCTGCCTCGAATCCCCAAGAATATCCTTCATGATATTCGCCGCCTCCATATAAGCGGCGAAAGACTCCTCCTGCCGGGCAGCCTTGAAGCAGTTGGGGTTGGCAGCCATGGCATTCTTGTGGGCGTTCTTTCGGTAGTGGCGCTCTCGCACCGCGTCAGGGTCGCGGTCAGATTGCAGGTTCTGGATTAGAAATGGGTTGGGGATTAGTGGACACTGGGTTGAGATGAATTTGGGTTGTTTTGGCAATATTTTGTTAATTTCTGCTCACCTGAACGTCAAACTGGTTCACCTGCGGCTCGGTGCCTCGGTGCTTCGAATGGGAGTGGAACGTGAAGTCCTGCTTGTAAGGTGCTATCATGGATATTGAGGCGTCAGGGGGGTAGTTAAAGATTTCGGAGTTGGAGTTGGAGTTGGAGTTGGATATTGTCGATCTGCTTGTTGATTGGGCTGTCCGCGAAGAATATTTATTATATTGTTGGCCGTTGGCCAGGGGGGCTTCTATCATTGGATAATGACTTATATGTCTGCCTTGTAAATATATATCTGCCTTGTAAATCGAATTTCAATTTTTATTTTGCAGCTGACGACGTGGGCGTATTTTGGTTTTGCCATTTTAACTTTCACCTTTGCATCAACTTCACGAACCACCTCCTCTCAAAAGTTCTTTTATAATGAGAAGAGCCAGCAGCAACAAAAAGGTTGAGCCTGAGGAGTCCCTAGTGTCCAACGACAGAAAAAAATCCAAAGTGCTTCGCCGGCGAAGTGTTGCAAATGGGGAAACTAATGACCGCGTGGTGGGATTGGTATTCAAGCCCCCCCCCCCCATCACAACCACCCCCTCTGATCTGACAAGCAGCAAAAATGACCTCGCCAAGGAGCTTGCTGAAGACCTCATAGAAAACATCCAAGCTGCTGACAACATTGACGTGAAAATACTGGCGTGGCTTGATGTCAACGAGTTCATAGAAAAAGTCACGGCAGATAAAGAACTGCTCAAGGCATTCATGCTTCAACTTTGTAAGTTGCTGGGAAAGACGCTCAAGCTTGCTAGGAACGGGCTTGCCGGGAGGCTTTTGATCTCCCTCGCTTGCACCTACAGTGACATGATCTCAGATTTGCTGATGCTGAGGTTCTACAAGGACACTGGGGACCACAAGTCGTACGATGCATCGCTGAAGATTTTGATTGGGGCGATGAGCGCTCATGTGGTCAACTCGCTGAGCCATAACAAGCACTGTAGTTTGAAGATTGGGGCAGTGAGGGTTCTTCAGACTCTGTTCCTCCTTAACCCGGTGGTTTACACGTACGGGAAGTGGAGCGGGAAGGTGAAAGAGGAAGGGGCTACTTTGAATTCGAATCAACTACTCGTGTTCACGAAGCTCATAGAGATGATATTCGAAGCGTTGCCGCAACTAATCCTCCAAGTCGGAGCTTTGATGCGAGCCGACAGCATCTCGCTTCTCCCGGCCGCCTCCATTTGCCTCAGTGTTGCGACTGCGGGGTTTTTGATAGCTGATCTGAGCGTGGGGATTGAGCGTAGCTTCATGACGGACAATTTCAGGGGTCCTCACTCGGGAAAGTTTTGGGGAATGTTGCCGCTGAATTTCGAGTGGGTTTTCTTCCTCGGCCACATGATGCTTGTCTCGGGGTACTTCGCTGCCCACGTGCTCGCACTGACGGTAGGGGGACTGGTCTTGCCGAGTTACGCGATCCCGGCGTACATGGTGAGTGAGCTGGGGCTGTTTCTGTTTTGGGGGTGGAAGTATGGGAGGGCGAGGTGGGTGGGAGGAACTTCTAACAGGTTAGCCTTCCTCGACGTCTTGAGGCCGGAGTGGGCCGTCATGAGTTTTGTACCGATCATGATGTTTGGTGCACCTTTTATGCTTGGAGGAAGGACGTTCGCAGGTTGGATTGCGTACAAGCTGATGCTCACAACATTCGTGGTCCAGTTTTGCACCTCGGGGGGTGGGTTGGTCGAGTCGATCAAGCTTTCGTCCGGTAGCATCATGACGCTACAGCTAGTAGCCGCGGGGTGCGCTGTGGTGGGGTTTCTACTGATGTTGAAGTTCGCGAGTGATTCGCACAGGCATCTCTTGTTCAAGACGATAGCGACACCGAAGGAGCAATTCCAACGCCATTTCACAACTGACGACTACCCCCTGGACTGGACTTACAATACGAGGGACGAGGCGAGGATGAATGAATTCGCAGTTGCTCACCCCTACTACTTTACCGAATCGAAGGCGAAGGTGCAAGAATGGCTTTTCGGGTTGAGGTCGAGTGACGACCTGTTCTCCTCCGGCGCCGTCGTGCCAAACGGCGTTGACAACTTCAAAGGTCAGCAATGGTCCACAGTGTTCAGCAGAGTCAAATCCCACTTCGCCTACTTCAAGGACGACGGCGCGAATAGACTGATCACAACCCACCTAGACAACCTGCTGGGGGAGATCGAAAGCCGGCCAATAATAATAACCCCCTCCCCCTCCCCCCAACAACCCACCCCTAAAGAGCTACCAGAAATCGAGAAGCTTCGCCTGAATGCGCTACAAGATGCGGCAACAATCGCGAGCCTCAAATTGCGTATAAACGAGCTGGAAAATCCCTGAAATAAACGTTTAATTTTGTTATGTGACATAATCCTCTTCCAAAAATTGGTTCTAATGGTTTTGCTTTCTGCTCTGAATTCTTACTCATCAGCAGCCTCTTGTCGACCTTCCCCCATCTTGTTGTTTTCCATGTCCATCAATATGTCCGTATCTGCTCCGAAGAGTCCAGTAGAGTTTCGTTGTTGGACATTTCCCCCAGGAAACCGCTTTGGAGGCAGTGCCGAACGAAGTCAAGCTGCTTGATTTCTCTCCACGTGCTCAATGTCAGCGTCCCCCCTGGAAACTTGATGTCGACCTCGGGGTTCTCTTCACAACCACCGTGCTCATGTACTCCCGGAAGGTGGATCTCTGCAGCTGCGCCGAGCGAAGAAGGAGCGAAAACGAATTGAGTGGAATAATGTTAAGTTTCGTAGTGGCTCGTATTCTCGTCTTCCAAAAGGCTTGCTCGCTTCGCTCGCTCACCTCCTTGGCCTTTTTGCTCAAGTGGTGTCCGCTTGATTTGCAAATTCCATAATTTAACTAGAGTTGTTGGCCTCATTGAGTACGAAAAGTGCTGCTCTTGTAGCTGCGGCTTGAGCTGCGGAAGAAGACGAATTTAGTGGCGAAGGGTTGGCAATGAGTGGCAAGCCTAGTCGTCGCTCTCCCATGCTCGAAGCAACACCTGAAATTTTGACTGACTTGAATCATACCCCTTTAAGATGCAATTATAATTTTCTAATAGAACTCTAAACTCTAAACTTTTCCCAGCCCCGACAGCTAGGCCTCCAACGCGTTCCAAAGAATGGTCCCCTCCACCTCAATCTTCCACTTCTCCTCATCAAAATCTTTCGCAAACGTCTGTGCCACGATGAGCGGGAATACCAAGGTCGCCTCCGCGCAGAGCTTCACCGGCTTTGCGCTAATCTTAATCTTTCCCCAGCTCACGGCCTCATCGGCGGCCGCTCCGCTGTCGCTCCCGTCGAACTCCTGGCCGGTATTTATAAACACGCTGAAATCCGCCCCGTTTCGCATCAAATTCGCGTTACATGTGTGGTGCTTGACGAGCCCCCCGCCCAGAATAATCATGCCCGTCGCGTAGCTATGCACCGCGCAGTCGTTCACAAGTCTAATGTCCCTCGCAATGTCCAGAATGAAACCCGCCCTCTTGTAAGAGTGGAAGTAGATCATATCGCCAATGCTACCGTCGGTCAATGCCGGGCAAAATACCGGAATCTCGTTCTTCTGCGCCCAGTAGTAGACGCTGGAAGCGTCGTTGATCTCCTTGCCCATTCGGGCTATCATCGTCGAGGGGGACCAGAATTTTTTGGAAACGTCTTCCTCGGCGTCCTGCTCGTCGTGCATTTTGTTGAGAAGCGGGCCGAACCAGTCCTCAAACTTGCAGTAGTTGTTGTTTGGAACGAGGAGGTTGCCTATTCGGTTGATTCCCTTGAGCCGGAGTGCGGCGCCCTGTGAAATTTATGTGAAATATATTAGTGTGATATAAAGGTGTGGAGTGGAGCAACTTGACAATTCAATTCAATTCAATTCAATTTTTAAATCGTATCTCGGAGTGTGTAACAAGAAGGTTTGATCTCATGATGCCGGAGCATTCGATGGAATCCGCTAAGATATTTGGAAGTTGTCTTCATCGATACGATATGAATTGTGAATTGTGGTTGTTTTCCAATGGACTCACCTTCTCGCCGTCAAACGCCCCCATGTAAGTAGGCCGGAAGCACTTGACAAAATCCTCCTCAATCCCACCAGCAGTCGACACTATGCAATCAACCAGCTTGTGCTGGACCAGAAACTTGATGATTTCTCGCTGCCCACAGGATATTTGGTTCGAGGTGTAGGATAGAAATATGCGCGCGCGGACGGTTTTGCGCTTGCTCATGTCTTTAAGGTCCTCGTCGTCTGTTTCCTTGATGGGAACATCAGACAGCCTCCAAGCTCGCATACGATTAATTTCATTGATGGCCTGGCCAAGATTGGTGGCCTGGGGGTAGGGGAGGGGGGGGGGGTGTTGAGGTTGAGGTTGAGGGGGGAGGGTGAGTGGTGTTAGAGTCAGAATTAGAGTTTGGGAAAAGAGGAGAGGAGGGAGAAAGCGTAGTTTGCAGCACAACAGCACAACTCAGTCCATCGTAGTCTTAATTACAGGTTAAGTTTTATCGAACATGGAGATTCTGATACTATCTAGAGTTGGTCATCATCGTTGGTGTTGTGTTGTGGTGTGGTGTGGTGTGGCGTTGTGGTGTTATATTAGGATATCAGCATACCTGAAACCCTGTGGTTAAATAAGCCTCCATGATTCCATTGAAGTCAACCCCTTTATTGAAATCATAGCCCACACAAATCGGGGTGTCCTTGGGCATTTCCTGACTCTCCCCCAGTACCCATTGAGTTGGATCCATTCCCTTTAGTACGTTTTTGCAAATTTAATGGAGGAAAAGTGAAAACTCTCCTGCAGACTAAAGGCGAAGCCAAAACGTCTTGAGATATAGTGCAAACAAATCTTGATATTTTTGCTCGCCACCCTTCCTTTCCCAATTTCACACATTAGCATAGCGATTCTTGATGGTCTTTTATTCGAAGAAAGCCAAGGCAGAGGCAAAGGCAAGACGAAAGAAGAAGGCATCGACAACTGATGGCACCACAACGGCTCCTTCCCAGGAGGAGACCGCTGGAGCCGACGATATTGTGATTGCCCCCCTCCCGAGCAGTGAAAAACCGGCCCGAGGCTTCAAAATCGTTTCCTCTTCCTCCGCTTCCTCTTCCTCCGCTTCCGCTTCCTCTTCCGCTTCCTCTTCCGCTTCCTCTCCACCCCCCACAATTCTCCCCATAGCCCAAAAAATCACCATCCCCTCCACACTGTCCACCCAAGAAGCGAAGATCTTCCGCAAGAAGAGGCGGCGCGAGGCTCGCGAAGGCAACGAGCCAACCCCCGAATTCACCTCCCTTGCCCAGCAGCAGGAGGAACAGGAGCAGGAAGCAATAGAAGACGAACAGAGGAAGAAAAAGCGGAAGTCCTATCCCAATTTGAACGAGCTGGCTAAGATCCAGCAACTCGATGAAGAGCAAGAGAAGAAGGAGGCCAAGGAGGCCAAAGAAGAGAGGAAGAAGGTGAAGGCCAAGGTTGAGCTATCAGTCGAAGGTGAGCGAGCGAATCGAGCGAGCTTTGACGAAGACTCGAGCGAAATGGCTACAGACATAAAAATAAAGGCTACATCCACTAAAAAACTGTCTAACCCCACACAATTCGTTCGTTTGGCTCGCTTCATTCGTTTTGCTCTTGCTTAATTAAATATGCACATCGCTCCGCTCGGTCCGCTCGGTGCAGAGAAACAAAACTATGTGGGCCTCGATTGCGAGATGGTGGGAGTTGGAACGGACGGAAAGCAGTCCGCGCTGGCTCGCGTGTCAATAACCGACTACGACGGAAACGTGATTCTCGACACCCACGTTCACGTGCAGGAGCGAGTCACGGACTTTCGCACCCACGTGAGTGGAGTTCGAGCGAAAGATCTGAAGGGGCGGGGTGCGAGCGTTGGCGTCATCAGCGTGAAGGAGTGCCAGAAGCTTGTGTTTGGCGCGGTGGACGGGAAAATTTTGGTGGGGCATGCGTTGAGCAACGACTTCAAGGCGTTGCTGTACACGCACCCGAAGCACTTGGTGCGAGATACCAGCCGGTATAAGCCGTACATGAGGGCGAGCGGGTCTGGGGGGGGGAAGCTGAGGCCGAGGAAGCTGCGCGACTTGGCCAAGGAGAAGGTGAGTTTGCGCAAATGGAAAGCCGCGAGCGAGCGCAGCGAGCGAAGCTGCGTCCATTGCGACGACCGTAGGGAGGAGCCGCGTCCATCAAGCCGAGCGCAGCGTAAATAAAGCCGAGCGCAGCGGACAGCCGAACGCACTACAATACTCACATTATTATTCTCGGCGCAGTTGGGGCTCGAGATCCAGGTGGAGGGGGAAGAACACGACAGCGTGGACGATGCCAAGGCTGCGATGGAGCTGTACAAGTTTGATAGAGAGGCTTGGGAGGGCATGTTGGCACTCAAGACGAAGAATCAACGAAAAAAAAAAGCCTTAACCCACGGGTAAAAAACACCTTTTTTGAGTAGATTATCTAAACTCGCTTATTATGATAGATAACCAAACTTCTTGAGGTTTGACTCGTCGCCACGCCAACCCTCCAAAACCTTAACACTCAGTTCCAAGTGGATCCGCGAGCCGAAAAATGTTTCAAGCTTTTTCCGGCTGGCAATCCCAATCTCCTTCACCTGCTTCCCCTTCGCACCTATGACGATCGGCTTCTGGCTCTCTCTATTCACGTAGATTGTAGCATCCAACATCCTCACTTTATTCTTCTCGCTCTGCTCCGTAAATTGAGTTATCTCTACTTCCGTGCCGTATGGGATTTCAGCCTTGAGCTGCTCGAAAATCACCCCCCTAATATACTCGCTCGCAATGAAGCGCTCGCTAACATCCGTGTACAGCTCGTCCACGTCGTCGCCCATGTTGAGAAGGGCCCTGGGGCAATCGGTTGAGAAAACTAACCGCTGGGTGGTGGGAGTTGTGAGGAAATTGGGGGCGACAATCCCAGATTCATATAATGAGGAAAAGTCCGGATTGAGTTTGTTCAGCCCGCTGATAATTTGTTCTTCGCTGCCAACCAGCAGCCCCTTCACAACGTCGAGGCTGCCACAGAACTTGTCCGTGGAAGCGGCAATGGGCAACACGGCGACGGCAGTGGGGAACTCGCCGCGAACCGAAGTGAGGAGGGCTGATTCTGCTGTTGGGGAAATTTTATCAAACTTGTTAACAACGACAATCAACCGTCGCTCGGTGTTGGAGGTGGAAGAATCGTGACACAACCACTGCTTCAGGACGCACAGGTCCGATTCCCAAGTTCCGCCAGACCCAGAGTCTCCTGAAACATTATCGTCAACTCCGTATTTGCCACCATCCAAAACAACAATGACAGAATCAACATACGACAGGATTTTTGTCACCTTCGACATACACACGTCCCAGAGCTTGGACTCGTCCTTGCCCACGGTCAAATAACTGTCTACAATGCCGGGGGTGTCCCACACTCGAGCAAGGCCAGGTTCAAGAAAGGGGGCGTTTTGCTCAGTGTTGTTGTTTATAGACCGTACAATCCCAAAAGAAGTTTTGCGGGTCGTTTGGGGACGGTTGGTGGCTACGGCAAATGGGGTGCCGACCAATTTATTCAGGAGAGTTGATTTGCCCACATTTGGCAGGCCAAGGATGAGGGATGTCGTGTATTTGATGCCGGGCCTGGTGGTGGTGGTGGTGGTGGTGGTGGTGGTGAGGGACGAAGATGGCAAGAATGTACTGCAGAAGAATATAAACAGCAGGGGACCGTTCATCGGGATACTTGTCCCAAAAATAGTGAAGAAATTTTCAGAAATTAAAGTTGCTCTAACTCTCGTAAGTGTTGTATTTCCTTATTCATGCTCTACCTAACCTACACACCATCTTCACACGCAAAGGGTGTGTATTTTTCAAAGCGATTGAACTAACATCAAACAACATCACCTAACAACTCAATGAGTCAGCCAACGAACAACTCATGCCTAAACGAGCAGCCTCTGTAACAGGGGGTTCTTCGTCATCGTCATCCTCGTCTGCTACAGAACCGCCAATGAAAGTTCTGAAAACAGCGATTACGACTGCAGTCCTGTCATCGACGACCCAAAAGTTCATAACCCCAATTCTTCTCCCACAAACAGTAACAATCTACAAAGATAGACTGACATCTCAGAAAAAAGAATTATATAAGGATCCCCCAGTTCTCCCTCCATCGGATTTGTCTATTGCCAAGAAAATTGCGGGCGAACCGACAAGGGCTAGCAACATGGACTTCAAATTTCCCAACCTACCAACCGGTTGCAATGACTTCACCCCCAACCTCTCCCCAGCTGAGATTCTGTCCGCCGGAGCTTTTGGCGGAACGTACTTCCGCTCCATCACCTCTGCGGTGACTAACTTGAAATACAACTCTGCCGACGTTGTCGTTGACACTCTTCGCCCAGACTGGGTTGAGGGACTTTCCAAACCTCGCCACCTTTGCTCGGACATGTATCGAACGGAGGTGAACAGGTATAAGGTGAAGTGCGGGGGAAGTCTCGGTATGTGGGAGTCCAGCGGCTGGGTCAGCGAGCTCGATCCTTACGGCTGGTTCCAGTGGTATTGCCGCTTCTACCAAGGGCGCCGGTGCGACGACGACGTCAGGCAGATAAGCCGCTGGAGCAAGTGCGCGGGGGAGAAGGGGCGCTTCAGGAGTCAATTAAGCAACAAGTGCTTGGCGGCCGACACGGACGCGAGCGATGCCAAGATCAGTCCCGTGATTAGGCAAACGTTGTTGCACTGGGGATTCAATTTGACCGATGAGAAGTTGGCAGCGCATGCCAAGAAGCAGAAGCAGAAGAGCAAAAAATAGGCAGGGGTGGGGTGTGGCGGGGTAGGTGAAGATAAAAATGACAAAGTATTGCAATTTTTGAGAAAGGAAGCATATTTTAGTTTATCAAATGCTCACCGGGGTGTCAGTCGCCCACCCTCAACCCCTCCTCTTCTAACTTCTAGATTTTGATTTCCACCTGGTCGGGGTGATTTGGATTGGGAGGTGGGCCGGGGATAGGAAGGAAAGGATAACAGAGGTTACGTCGTAGCCGCCGTTGAACACGCACTCTCCGAGTAGTCTAATGGTGTGGGCGTGGGTTGGAGTCCGCCGGGCGCTGTGTCTCGGAAAGGTCACGTAGTCTCGCTTGTAGACGATGTGGAGAATGAGGTTTAGAATGGGGGTGAGGGCTGTGCGGGTGTACTCTCGGAAGGGGGTGATTCTAACCGTGTGGTCTGTGTTGCCCGAAACAATGTAGTTGGAATCGGCCGTAATGGTGAGCTGGCTGGTGCGGTATTCCTGCTCGAACGTGTGCTTGAGCTCGAAAGTCTCAGCATCCCAGATCTTCATCGTTTTGTCGTAACCGGCACTCACAAGAATACGCCCGTTGGGGGAGTATGAGACGCTACGGACGGTAGAGGTGTGAGCCTGGTCGATACTCTTCACCAAGCTTCCATCGGCAGGGTTCCAAAATTTAATAGATTTATCTAAACTTCCCGAGCAAAGGAGTTTGCAGTCGGGAGAGAACGAGAGGGACCTGACGTAGTCGGTGTGGCCCTCCAACGCGTGCGCTAAGATGGCACTTCCCTCGTTGAAGCTGTAGAGCTTGATGGACTCGTAGCTTCCAGTAGCCAGCTGCTTGCCGTCGGGGGAGAAGCACACTGCATTAATATAATTCGTGTGATCCTCTAGCACTTGCACTCTAGCCCACTCGCCACCCTCCCCCGACTCCGACCAAATCATCACCTCCCCATCATATCCACCAGAAGCCAAGTGGGAGCCTGATGGAGAGACGGTGACGCACAAAACACCATCAATGTGTCCCTCCAAGGTCTGGACCAACTCGAGGGAAGGGCTAAATACCTTCAAGTTGCCACCCTCATCCCACCCACAAGCCACAAGTGAGCCATTCAGAAGATAGCAAATACCATAGACACTTCCAGCAAAAACATTGTCAGCTCGATATTCTACCTTGTTGGAGCTGGTCGAGTGGATGATGATTGACCCTTTCCCACTACCCGATGCCACATGACCGTTATTCCGCAACGCCACGCAACGTACATAGTCATCATGCCTAAGGAGTTGTTCGTCCATCTTCACAATTTTTGGCAAAGATTTGAGATTAGCAAATCTGAACATGTGTTGAGCATACACACGATATAAGAAATATATACCCTCACCCAGTAGCGATCACTATATCACTGTCAAACATAAACATGATTTCACCAAGTTCAACGCAAATCTTCTTTCTCACCTTCCCCTCGATTTTCGCCTCAAGAGATGTGCTCTCCCCATTCCGAATGGGCGACAATTGGCGAGGTCACTTGAGTGGTTGCGAAAAGAAGGATTTTCAAACTCACTCTTCTGTCTTTGTTGTGGATCTATCTATTTTGTCGATCTTAGATGATGTGATTACAGTTTTGTTCACTGAACAGAACCACAAGTCGCAGTATAGCATGACTGGGCGATTTGATTCGACGACCTCCCACTTGTATTTGAAGCACGAAAAGTGGATCCACGAACCCTCTGACAAGTGGACCCCTTGCGACGCGGAGGGCTACGTGTCTCAGGATTTAACCACCTTCACGGGCCGCTCCCTGTGCTTTGAGGACTCCGCTGGCAACCCTGCCGAGTGTCCCGTCGCGGGGGGTGGCGAGTTCATCCTCCGCCACGATCGCACCAAGTTCGCCATTTCCGGAGCGGGGGACGCGTCCGTCAATGGCCTGTACACCAGGTGAGCGAGCGAAATACTGCGAGCGAGCCTTGATGAAGACGCAAACGAAGCGAGCTACTGGACTAGTGTAGGTGTTGCTGGCTCGCTTCGCTCACAGCTCGCTTCGCTCACAGCTCGCTTCGCTCACAGCTCGCTTCGCTCACAGCTCGGAAAATGGCTACAAGACATATATTATGGCTACATCCACTACTAAGCTAAACTAACCCACCCAAATTCGGTTGTTGCTTTCTTCGCTCGGCGGCGCAGCGTGCCCAAGAACCACGACCTCTTCTACAGCGAGGTGTACGACGGCGTTCCGGTCTACAAGCAGGTTTGCGAGGAGACGACAGTAGAGAAGATAGAAGCTGAGCAACAAAAACAACCCTGCGGCAGCCACGTGCTGCTGCAGCGGCTCATCGGCATGCAGAAATTCTGGATTGTCACCGACGTGGCCAGCCTGACCACGGACGGACACTTGGACGGCGTCGAGGCTGGAGACAACGAGGCGGCCTTCAACAACGTTAAGTACTCTGCGTGGAGCGAGGACGTCACGCCGCCCAGCACCGGGTGGAGGATTAGAGGGCACGCGGAGGGGATGCTGCCGGCGCCGATGGTCAACCCTGTTATTAGCACAATGTACGAACTGGACACCATGAACCACCCGCTGTTGAATAGAGGAGGATTGGGGGGTTACAGCCCGGGGGGGGAGGGGATGGTAGGGGCTGGGGCGAATCTTGACGTTATACAAAATTTCGGGGTGGTGAGCGTTTTGGTCGTGATTGTTGTGGGAGTGTTAATGCTTAAGAAGAGTTGCGGGGGGGGGAATAGTGGTCATGGGATTGGGCATAATAAACACAATCAGTTCAACATGCCCCGTTAATAAATAAAGAAAAACACAATATTACTAAAGAAAAACAAAAAAACAAATCATATATTCTATTTAGCTTTGTAAGAACTCCCGCACACTTTCTCCGACGCTCGACCGCCGCCGCCTAGGCCGGTTCTCGCCGCCTAGCTCTAACGCGTTCAGTTGACGGAGGTTTGCGTCCGAAATGAACTCGTCGCCGACTGAGGAAATGAATTTTGGAGTGAACCAGGGGGGGGATGTTCGCACCCACTCCGCCCAGTTGTCGCGCATGTAGGCGATCACCTCGTCCTTGATACTCTCGGTATAGCTGCTGTGGTTCTCGAAGATTGTGAGCATCTTCGTCTCGGGATTGTCGCTCTTGTTGTACGAGTCGATGGTGAACTGCCAGCCCGTTATTGTTGATGTGAACGTGTGGTAGAATTCCGATTTCGTTACGCGCAGGAAAGCCAGCGCGCATGCTAACCACATGATCGCCAGGAAGGTGAACGCCGAGTTCAGCATGTCAGGGTCTGTTTTGTCCTTTATTGAGCTCCTCCTGTAGAAGTACAGCGAAACGAAGGGGTAGCACTGACTCACAATCGTCTGGAACGAGAACAAAGCCCCGCCGCATACTTTGGGGCCTCGGAGGTGCAGCATGCCTGCACGTAGTGGAAGTGGTTAGAATGTGATTAAATCGCTTCTCTCTGCCCAAAGCGCTCACTCACCTGTGTAATCCAGGAGTATCTTAAATATTGTGTGGCCCAAGAACGCACACGAATGCTTTAGCCAGCCCTCGAGACCAACGAGCCAAACAACGTAGTCCCTCCTCGCTACTTTGTAAAGATGGTACAAAACTTGCTCTGCAAGAATGATGCCGAAGGTAAGCTCCTTGCTCACTGAGAGGAGCAGAGCGGTGCCAATGGTGCGGCTGAGGTTGTGCAGACTGGCAAGCAGAATCAACAAAACGAACGTGATTCCGCGTTCCGTGCTGCCGTCCTTGATGTAGCCGTAGAATAGCGGCACTTCCTTTCTGTTTGCCACAGACACATCCATGTCATACGAGATCATGGCGCTCGAAAAGCCGGTCGTCAGGGCGCTGATTAAGATTGAGACCAAGAGGAATGTCGTCTTCTCCGGGGAGTTGATGAACACGTAGGCCTGTAGAAGACCTCCGGGTATGCTCTCGAACGCGAGCTCTGCCCCTTTTCCAAGAGCCATTTCTACAAGCGGGTTGAATAATGTATCCTTATCCTCAAAACCAGTTGCCACCCTGAACGCGTCCACTCCAGGTTTCAAAAACGAGACAACGAAAACACATTCTCGCAGCTTTACCCACTTGTTTTTTTTAAGGTTTTGGGCGTAGGTGAAAAGAAGCTGTGCAGCAAGAGACGAACCAATCATGGCGATCAGTGAGTTCGCTCCTGACGTGTTGCCGCTCGTTTGGTAGGTGTTGATTACCCCCATGTCAGTGATCATATCCATCATCGAGAGAAGAGCGCCCAATGTCACGCGTTTTGCGAGCCCCATGTTGGACGACACGAGTAGCTGCTTTGCTACTGCCGTCATGATTGAGCCGAATACGGGAGAGTGATCGAATAGAGGTTGTAGAATTGTGTTGGCAAGGCGCCACGCATCCACCGCTACAGCAAACTCCTTGTTTGCCAGAAGGTGCTTCCGGAAGGATTTGCCCAAAAGAGCAGCTAAACGATTTTGAGCGAGCCAAACATGTGGGTTAGTTTAGTTCGTTGGATCTTTTCCATTTTTTTCGCTCACCTTCGGCCTCGGTGAGATTTTTCAGCCTGCTCGCCTCGCTCCCAGGAGACACTCGGACCTTGTTGGTGTTGCGCGTAACTGCATTGCTAAGAACGTTGGCAAGTAGGCACTTCACGTTGGGGCAAATCGCCAGGATGGGTGTGAGGAAGGCAGCATTCTCAGCGAAAATCCTTTTGACGTGAAACTCGTTGCTTTTGTGATTGCCGCTTCGGAACTCCACCAGCCCTTCAGCTACTTTCTTCCAGGCGGCTGCTGTGTTGATTGTGTCTCGGTTGACTGCTTCGGCTTCGGTATGTGATGTGTTTGTGTCTTTCCTGCCTTGGATTTCAGCATGAAGCGTTTTTCTATGAAGCTTTAGCTCCGCAATCTGAGCCGCCCCACGCTCTTCTGCAAGCTGCAGCTCCATCTTGTGGTCCTCTTCGCGACTTTTGTAATATTTTACTAGATCAGCTTGCCCTGAAATGTGGACCAGGAGAAGTTCATTTAAGGCGGAATTTTGGTTTCGAAGTTGTGCCAACTCCTCCAAGATGCGATTTGTCGCAGTGACTTCACCACTCTCCACAATATCATTTAGAAAATGTTCGATTGCTCGGAAAAAGATCTTACGAAAAAAATAAAAAAAAGAGGAAAGTGCCTGTCCGCATATTTATTCCAACTTGTTCTTAAATATAAGGTTTATGGGCTGCATCAACTCCACCCCAGAAGATGAACTTCCCACTGATCCATTTGAGAAATGTCTGGAGGAGTGAGTTCTGTACTAAAGATTTAACCCCTTCCCCAACTGTTTTTCTAACACTTCGCCACCCCTAGAATCCGCCGAGCCAGAGAAGATCTCCGCAATACGGTAATCCCCGACTTGGCAAAATCCGCTGCCTACAAGCGCTACCTGTTCTCCTCCTACAATAAGGAGAAAGAAGTCCTCAAGTACGTTCTTCAGGAGCTAAACTCCGAGCAGATTCTGTCCAAATCTCTGGACTACCACATCGCCAACCAGGACGCCCTGGACGTCTTCGAGGCGAGCGATGGATTTGGAACCGACGAGCAGAAAATGGCCGCTGTCATAATTGGTCGAAGGCCCGAGTCCATCAAGTGCACCGACACAATCTACCAGAGCAAGTACGGGAGAACCTTGGAGGTGAGAGGGGGGGGGGGGGTGAGGAAGCGAGCCACAACAAAAATATCACATCTAACCCAGTCCATCCCATCACACAGGACCAGGTCCGTGGCGAGAACCACACCCTCCTCGGTCTCCTCACCGGGGGGATGACCGACTTTGGAAAGTTCCTAATGTACAGGACCATGCCCATGGACAAGTGCCTCGCGCTGCTCATTAAGAAGTGCATGAGCGGGATGGGCTGCAGCGACTACAATTTGATGGAGCTTCTGTCCGCGCAAACGAATGCGGACCTGAAGAGCGCGGCGGAGTGGTACGAGAAGGAGTTTGAGGAGAACATGGTCGAGCGAATCAAGAGCGAGACGGACGGTATGCTCAAGAGGAACTATGGCAAGTGGGTGGCGACGCTCTGCGAATGGGACCGGGACGAGTCTGAGGGAGTTCCTGAGGTGAGTTATGCCCACGAAAGGAGACTAAACATAACCATAACCATAACCATAACTAACCATCATAACAGGAACTCGACCTCGAAGCCATCGCCCAAGAGCTTTACGACGCCGGCGCCTCCAAGATGGTCGGTTGCGACGAGGACGTCTTCCTCGAGCACCTCTGCAAGGCGAACTCCGACACGGTCGCCGCCCTCCTCGTCGCCTACACTTCAGTGACCGATGGTCGGTGCCTATTGAAGGACGTCAAGAAGAAGATGGGCGGGGACCTCGAGTTCGCCGTTCTCGCCCGCCTGAGGCCGAGGTACGAGTTCCTCGCTGACAGGGTCTACGCGGCTTGCAAAGGGCTCGGGACTGACGAGGAGGCGCTGTGCAGGATCCTTGGCCTCAATGACAACGAGGAGTGCTTGCTGATTAGGGACGCGTACAACGTTTTACACGCTGAGGACGACGAGCCGTACAATGACTTCAGGTGAGCCAATTTGTATATTTGTTGAAGTGAGTGCTTAGCTGCCGCGCCGCATCCAAAAACTAAAACTCAATAAAACTCAAAAAAAAAAAAAAAAAACATGTTTCAGGGCTCTGCTCGAGAGCGAGCTGAGCGGCGACTTCCTCGAGGCGATCCAGTACATGCTCGACGTGGGCCCCCCCAAGGGCCACTGGCGCGATCCCGTGTCGTACGCTGGGCTCGCTGCCGAGAGCGGGGAGGAGTTCGCCGCCTTGGTTTCAGAGAAGCTCGAGGGAGGGTTCGAACAGGCGGCCTCCGAGGGGGGGACGATGCTGAGCGGGCCTCTCGGGTATGTTGGGGGGGAGGAGGTTGAGCAGCCGTTCCTCATTGACGGGTGCGACTTTAGCATTTCGACGGCGACTCTGCCTGAGGAGCCTGAGGTGATTGACGAGGAGTACCTCTTCGAGAAGGAGTTTCCGATCGAAGTTAGGTTGGAGGGAGAGGACGGGGAGGATGTCGAGCAGCCAGAGAAGCCGCTGGAGGAGGCGGAGGAGCTCCTCGCAGCCCTCAACTCCAAAATCGAGGAGCTCAACGGCCTGAAGGAGGCCAACGACATGGCCTGCGAGGGCGTCGTCCCCCACTACATCGCCAAGGCCTTCTCGATCAGGAGCGCCGGCCACCACGCCGCCCAGCTGACCCTCGACAACGCCGCATTGCTCGAGTTCTGCGCCCAGCGCGACGCCGACATCGTCCGCGAGGCGACCGAGGGGTGGGGGATAGACGAGGACACCCTGGTTCGAGTCCTCTGCGCGCTGTCCAAGCAGCAGATCGTTCGCGTCAACGAGATCTACAAGGAGAAGTTCGGACAGACGCTGAAGGATTTGCTGGAGGGGGAGCTGAGCGGATTCTTTGGCGGAAGCACTGACTTTAGTTACTTCATGAACTGCATGATGCAAAACGGGGCGCAGAGCGATAGCCAGTTCTTCGTTGAGAGCATGAAGGGCTGGGGGACGGACGAGAAGCTTCTGACTGAGATGGTTTGTACAAGGTGAGTGTGTTTGGTTGTGGGGAGTGTGGGGAGTGTGGGGAGTGTGGGGATATGATATGCGGTTCCTAATTCTATGCGCAAACACAAATTCTTTGCCATGATGCAGAACAAACAAGGAACTGGGTGAAGCAAAAAGAGCCTTTTACAAGGCCAACGGAAAGAGCGTCGAGGCGTGGATTGACGGCGACACCAGCGGGCGCTACCAGCGCTTCCTCCTCGAGTGCATGAAGGGCCAGCGAGCCTCCGGGGACGTGACTCCCGCAGTCGCGGAACAGATCGCCCAAGTCCTCTACGACTCGGGGCTGGACGGAAGGGATGACAAGGACGAGAAGACAATCATCTACCTCCTCGCGCAGGCCTCCGCAGAGTCGCTGCCGACGATATCGGCCAAGTTCGAGGAGCTGTTCGGGGCTTCATTGGCGGACGGGATCAGCAACCAGTTCGGGGGGGACGTTGGCGAGGCGATGCAGGTCCGAGCGATGGGCAGGTGGGACTATTTCGCCGATGCTCTCAACAAGGCCTGGGAGGGCTTTGGGACTGACGAGCAGGCGACGAGCAGGATTTTGGGGAGGTGGAGCAAGAACGAGGTGCTCAAGATTGGAAAGAAGTACGAAGAGAAGTTTGGGAGGTCTTTGAGGGAGGGCATCGAGAGCGAATGCAGCGGGCATTACAAGGACGCATTGATTGCGTATTTGTACACCGATGCCCCCGGCTACGTCGAGCCAGAGGAGTTGGTGGTGAGCAACAAGGGAGGACAAGTTCTGGAGGACTTGCCTGAGCCCCCGCCACCGAGGGTGCAGCCAAAGATGAATTTTGAGGTCAGCTTTAATTTCGATTGCACCGCGGTGGTAGCCGGAGGGATTGCGCTCGCGGGAGCGCTAGAGGCGCAGGAGAGGTTGCGGGTGCAGAGGGAGATGCTCAAGGAGCAGAGGATTGCGAATGAAGTTAGGCAGAGTGAAAAGCTAGAGAGACAGAGTTTGGCAGCTGAGGCTGAGGCTGAGGCTGAGGCGGAGGCGGAGGCGGAGGCGGAGGTGGAGGCGGAGGTGGAGGCGGAGGCAGAGGCGGAGGCGGAGGCGGAGGAGGAGGAGGTGAGTGCAAAATTCAGTGGATTTTGTTTGATTTTCTTCTAACCTAATATCAATTAGCCCGAGGAGGAGCCAGAGCCAGAGCCGGAAGAGGAGGAGCCAGAGCCAGAGCCGGAAGAGGAGGAGCCAGAGCCAGAGCCGGAAGAGGAGGAGCCAGAGCCGGAAGAGGAGGAGCCAGAGCCGGAAGAGGAGGACCCAGAGCCAGAGCCGGAAGAGGAGGACCCAGAGCCAGAGCCGGAAGAGGAGGAGCCAGAACCAGAGCCGGAAGAGGAGGAGCCAGAACCAGAGCCGGAAGAGGAGGAGCCAGAACCAGAACCAGAACCGGAAGAGGAGGAGCCTGAACCAGAGCCGGAAGAAGAGGAATAAAAATCTTGGGAATTTTTTCTTTTGGTTGTTGTCTGGAAACAAAATTATGTTGAGAAAAAAGAAATGGCTCCAAACAAAAATATCTAAAACCCTACGAGTGTATCACATAAACTAAATCACCTCGCGATAAAGTCTTCCAAGTCGACAAACGAGTCCTCTCCAACCGCAACCCCATCCTCCCCGAGCCACTCATCGACAACCTCGTTCCTGCTTCTTAGCGGTGCCTGAGCTTTTCTCTTCTTCGACTCCTTAATCTCGCCCTGCTGCTGTGAGGGCTCGGCCATCGGTCCAATTTGCCTGATTCGACCTGTCCCAGTGGAATTGAATAATATGTTTTGTGTTAGTTCAGTTTGTTGTTACGTTTGAGCGGCTCACGGAGGTGAGCGAGCGAAAGCGAGAGAGTTTATTTTTGATGTTTTTGAAGGTATGGAATTACTTTGGTTGTGGAGGGGGGGAGACTCGGCTTTCCGCTGCGCTCGGCTCGCGGGTTACAGCTCCTCCCTCGCTACCGCTCGGTCGATCGGCAATGGACGCAGCTTCGCTCGCTGCGCGAAATGTCCGAAATAACTCGCGACGAATCCCGCGAAATTGCTACAGACGGCTGCATTCACTACTAAACTAACCCACTAAATTCGTTTGGCTCGCTTGGTTCGTTTCGCTCGTCCTTCATTAAAATGCGCCTCGCCTCGCTTCGCTTCGCTCCGCTCCGCCCAGCTCACGCACCTTCGAACTTCAAGTTGACGTCTTCCCCGAACTCGATGAACTCAGTCAATCTATCAAGAACGCCACTCTCCCACTCTTTTTTATCCAGCTTATCGTACATGCTGAGGA
Organism: Parmales sp. scaly parma; assembly: GCA_030267985.1. Lineage (NCBI taxonomy): Eukaryota > Bolidophyceae > Parmales > Parmales sp. scaly parma. The sequence continues at coordinate 16,564 of BRYC01000243.1, read as the reverse complement.
GTTTCACGACGGCTTGCTCGAAGTTCTCTAGGCGGCGAACTAGGAGGGTAAGTTTTTTTGCGATTGGGGTGGAATTTGCATTTGCAATTGCATTTATATTTGTATTTGTATTTGTATTTGTGGTGGTGCTCTCGATTTTCTCCCACACTCGAATCTCCCCTCCCAGCTCTCCCCCCCCCCCAACCACAGCACCGAGAACTCTTCGGCACTCCTCGAGATTGTTGCGGTTGTTGTTGTTGTTGTTGTTGTTGTTGTTGTTGTTGTTGTTGTTGTTGTTGTTGTTGCTTCGGAGAGAAACCAGCAGCTGGTAGGCAGCCAATCGACCGGCGTTCAAGGCCTTGTCGAGAGAAGCAATTAGCTTTGTTTTCGATTGAATTGGCAGGATTTCGGCAGGGAGGAGAGGGAGAATCTCTCTCTTCGAAGAATTCTTCTTCTTCTTCTTCTTCTTCTTCTTGGACTTGGTGAGCGGCTGAAGGTACTCGCTCATGCACGAGACAAGCTCCACGTAATCAGGATTATTATCAGAATCAGAATCAGGAGCAGGAATACTCCCCTCCTTGTTCATTAGAATTCTGACGCTGCGCCAAGCGAAACGAGACGCATTTTTAACGAAGGACGAGTGAAACGAGAGCGAGCCGAACGAATTTGGATGGGTCAGTTAGTAGTGATGAAGCAAGCCGAAACTCGAAAAAGGGAAAAAAAGGCGAACCACTAGATCGGCCGCAACTCAAACGCGTAGCAGTTTTAGACGCTCGAAATTGGACAAAGCGGCTAATTCGGCCAGGCATGTTTTTTGTGCGAGGGTTTTTTTCAGTGACGGTCCTAAATACGCCGTCTGCACGTCAATGTGAAAACTCAAAAAAGGCTTCGCGAATTTCATGGCGAGTATTCTCGCTCGCTCACCTCCTAGCGAACACACCGTCGAACATCGTAAACGCCGACGTCACCGTTGCCGCCCATATCTCGGGTTTTTGCATTTGAACAACTATTGTTTTGTCATGATTGTCATTTTCCGCACCCAACTTTTCCTCGTCCCCATCCTCATCCTCATCCTCATCTTCATCCTCCTCTACCTCGCCAGGCGCCCAATCACCCCCCCCCCTGTTCTTCCACTCTCTCAACACTCCAAGCCCCCCTCGGGCAACCATGACCCCCAACCTCCCTCGGCAAACAACCTTCATCAGAAGCCTCATGACCACCAAGCTCAGGTGGTAATCGACGCCGATCTGCAGTAGCGTGAGGAGGGGGGGGTTGACGTTCACGCTGCCGATGGATTGGGGGCTGCCTGTGGTGGTAGCAAGAATCGCCGCCTCGATGGCGGACAAAAACGACTTGAAGAGGGCGGCAGTCACCCCGCCGGAAAGGGACCGGAGGCCGGAGGAAAGGTCCGAGCAGAGCCTCGCTAGGATCATCGCTGGGGCGGGGCTGGAGGGGGTGCAACCGCCACAACTCGCCAAGCTCAGGCTCCCCCTTAGCACCTCAAGGACCCCACCCCTGACCTCCCTGAGCTTTCCCAGGTCGACCTCCCGACGACGAGAGTGACCCGCATTATTCGGAGCTTGTTTAGGAGAAGCTCCGGCTCCGGTTCCGGCTCCGGCTCCGGGTGGCGGGTCAGCATCGCCGAAAATTGACCCCACTGACCTCACTCCCTCCTCGCTACCCCACGCTAGGTACGCGGCCCAGGCGTCGTCTCTTGTTACTGTTGTTGTCGCGGTTGCCAAGCCTTTGGCAACGGCGTTTAGAAGCGCGTTGTACTCGGCCGGGTCGCTTAGGTTCTTCAGGTAGCGCAGCGAGGGTGGGGAGGTCAGGTGGGAGAGGAGATTGGTGTTGCTGTTGGAGGGTGGACTCGGACTCGGACTCGGACTCGCGTTCAGGAGCATCACTACGGCCTGGATCCTGTTGCTGTTGCTGTTGGTGGCATCGAACCTGCGTCGGAGAAAAACGTCATTTACTGCAACGTTGACAATTCCAGCAGCTAGCCTGTCGAGGCCCTCGGTCCGATTTGCATCATTTGCACCAATTGCACCCCCTCCCGATGAGTGGTAGGCGAGGGCGAAGCGGACCACCGCTCCTAGGATCTTCTTTGACGCGGTGTTGTTGTTGTTGTTGTTGTTGTTGTTGTTTTTGTTGTTGTTGATATTATTGTAATAATTATTGCCATTGCCATTGCCATTGACGTCGTCGTCGTCGACATCGTCATGGTCGTGTTCGTCAGCGCTGCTCCCTTCGCCATTAACAATCATCCCTGCAAGCCACTCTCCGAGGTCTTCTCCTCCTCCTTCTCCGTCGCTATGAAACACCGCAAGCCTGAGAAGATTCTCAAAATCAAGCTCCGCCGGAACGCCCTTCGAAAGAAAAACAAGTTTCGACCTCGCCTTGGTCTTCCCCTTGGTCTTGTCCTTTTCCTTCCCTCTCGCCTTTGCTCTGAAGAAAGGCTGAAGCCTTTGGAGAGCAGCCGACCGCAGGGCGAGGGCACGGGCGGGGGTGGGGGGGCGGGAAAGGGAGCGTAGCTTGAAGGAGACGGAGCGGAGGAGGGAGGAGAATATTGACCCGGGGAGGGGGGGGGAGTTGTGGGTGATTACTGAGATTACCAGCGGCACGAGCTCTTGCTCTTGTTCTTGCTCTTGCTCAAGAGCTGCCTCGTTCTCATTCTCATTCTCATTCTCGTCGATTGAAAAAAACAACTCCACGAGACCAGTGACCACAACCTCCCCAACAACATTCCCAGAAGAACTCCCCCCTTCTCCCCCCTCCCCACCACCGCTGCTTCCGAGCAGAGTAACCCCCTTTCTAACAGCCGCCTCGACCACGGGGCGGAGTTGGCCGCCGCAGACGCGCTGAGACGAGAAGCCGGAGAGGAGGCAGCGGGTTACGGGGACGGGGAGGGAGAGGAAGTGGGAGGAGAGGATTTCGACGCAGTGGCCGGGGGAGGAGGAGGTGTTGTTGCTGTTGCTGTTGCTGTTGTTGTTGTTGTTGTTGCTGTTATTGTTGTATTGAAGGAGAAAGAGGCACACTTTTGCCCAGGTGACTCTCGTGGCGGTGGGAAACGCGGGGGAGAGGATGTTGTGGAGAATCGTCGGAATGACACTGCCACTGCTCGAAAACGTCGTCACGTGGAGGAGGATCGATCCTGCCAAGGTTACGGTTGCGCTTGTTGTTGCGCTTGTGGTTGCGCTTGTGGTTGCGTTTGTGCTTGAGGATGTGCTTGAGGGTTTGCTTGAGGAGGTGTTTATGACGTGAGCTGCAAAGTCCTCGAGGCCCTGGAGCATCCCGGGGGGAGGGGGGAGGGAGGAGTGGCGGGATGCCATGTTGCCGTTGTCGGATGTGGGGAGGGTTAGCTGGAGGACGACACCCACGCCCACGTTAACAGCGGACGACAAAGATCCGCAGCCATTTAAGCAGCGGGAGAACACGCGACCGATGCCGAGCGAGAGGACCTCGTCTCGGGAAGGGAAGCCCTCGTTGTTGTTGTTGTTGTTGTCGTTGTTGTTGTTGTTGTTGTCGCCACTCGGATCGAGGCCGAGCGCGTCGTACGCCAGGGCTCGGCCGTCCGACACGCTCGAACCCGCCGTGCACCGCAGGAGGGAGAGGGCAAGGGTGAGTTTGCAGGAGAGGAGCGAGGCCATTTTATCGACATCGACATCAACATCAACATCGACATCGTTAACGTTGTTGACATAATCGTCATCCGCATCCTCCTCGCTGCTGGCGACCCAAACGAGGATTCCCCGAGCGACCCTCCCCATGCCCGTCGCAGAGCCCGATGCAGAGCCTGATAAATTTGTTCTAGACAGCTCCCTAACGAGAACTCCATAAACGTTTTCCCCATTTATGCCATTTCCGTTCCGTCCAACATTTCCGTCAGTCGCCCCCCTCAGCTTTCGAAGGTAGTCCCCGACCGCTTCGCCAACTTTTAAAAGGGGAAGGACTGATGGAGGGAGGGAGGAGAGGAGGGTGAGGTAGGATCTAAATACTGCCGCAGCGGACGCGGATGCTGACGCTGGCGCTGACGCTGACGCTGACGCACGACCCCCCGCTTCTACACCGAGCTGAGACGCCACTGCCACTGCCACTGCCTGGGTGCACCGAGAGGTGAAGCGGGTGATTTCGGCGGGTTCTATGCTGGCGCCAACGGCTCCTGCTTTCGCGAAGAAGCTTGGAGGGAGGGAGGAGAGAGTTTCGAGGGAGAGGAGGGGGTGGGGGGAGTTGAGGAGGGGGGTGAGGTACAATTTCTTGAAGTCTAGGTTGTTCGTCTTTGTTTTTGTCTTTGATTTTGCTTTTGCGTCGTTGGCGAGGACTTTTATGAGGAGGGGGGGGAGGACGGTGGAGCTAAGTAAGGAGAGGGTGGGGGGGGTGAGGGAGGAGGACCTTGAAGAGGAGGAGGAAGAGGTGTTTATGTGGGTGAGGATGTTGGAAGTTATTGCTAGGAGGGTTCTGGGGGAGGGTTGAAATGAATTTAAATGTGAATTTGAATGCCCGACGAATTGGCAGAACTCGAGCCAGCAGTTCGAAACTGATTTTGACGGTGGGGAGAGGAGGAGAGAGGAGATTATGGTGAGGAGGCTTTTGTCGTTGGAGGCTGGGAGAAGGAGCCGGAGCAAAAAGGGAAAGTTTTCTATTTTGAACGAGGAAACGGAGGAAGTGGAAGAGGAAGAGGAGGATGGGGGGGGGGAGGGAGTTGGGGACATACGAGCAATGAAGAGGGACATAAATGAGGGAACTGATTCAGGAGGTAGGTGAGGCAAAGAGGTTGTTGATGTGTGTTGAAGTATCGGTCCCCAATAACGACCTATCAAGTCTGCCTCCTCCATTTTTTATAACGTATTGGCTTTTAGATTGAGGGACAATTTGGGCTTTAAGTTTTCAAATTTTCGCACGTGAAATAAGCAAATAACTATAACGAAAAGCTGATCGCTCTATATAGAATATAGAAGCACCTCTTGCTCTTCGACCCTATTTCCAAATCACAATGGCTTTGGGAATCATCGCCACAACCCCCCTTCAAGAAATGCTCGAAGAGAATAATATAAAATATGATGCCAGCAATGTTATCTCCACTAGTTCTCTTCGAACGCTCCATAAAGCACTCGTTTCTGCTCATGGTGAAAAACAAGCCGAAACTTTATTAGAAGCTGCTTTGAAGGGTTCAAAGCTGAACATCACTGCTGCCAAAACTGCCCAGGAACAAACTTCGACACCAGATGTGATGTCCAAACGACGAGAATATCTAAAAAAGAAGGGCGACGAGCGCGCTTACAGCAAAATGGTCTCGAATCTGCCAACCCCCTCGGCATACAACCCCGACGACACGATGAGGTCGGCCAAGTACATAACGAGTGTGGCGGCGAACATGATCATTGCTCCGATTAGTTTTGGGGTGTTTTTGTACAGCTTTGGGGGTGGGGTTTTTGGGGAGGGGAACAAGGTCATTGTTGGTGTTTTGGGCGGGGTGGCGATGCTCTTTGTTGAGATGTGAGTAGATAGGGGGGGGGGGTTAGCGTAGCGGAGCGAAGCGGAGTGAGGCGGATCGAAGCGAAGCAAAGTGGAGAGAACAGGAGCGCAACGTCAACGATTTGGGTTGTGTGGTGTTGGTTTTGACGACTAACCCAAATTTACCTAGGTTGTTGTTTGTTATTAGAAGCAATACGCTAATTGATTACGCTGGTAAGGCTGAGAAGAATAAGAGGAGGTCTTAGCTTAGTGATTGTATTTTGTGTTTAGTAGAAATGAAATGAGAAGTGGCGGGGGGGGGGTTCTAAAAAAACTGATAACTAGTTTGCAATTTACTTTCACCATGTCAACCATTGTCATCAATTTCCTTCACTTTCACTGACCGAGTCGTTAAACCAAGCCAATTTTCGTTTTTCTTCGGCGATGGCTTCTGACGTGAATGATTCTTCTATGAAGGGAGTGGCAAGAGACCTGAACGTCAAGCTAATGCGCTTGTTGGGTCGGACCAATTTCGCGCCAATTTCCAAATTTAGCATGGAGGCATTGATAGTGTCAATCAAAACGATGTCCACTTCGGACTCGTCGATCTCGTGTTTCCAATCCTTGTATTTGTCCTTTTGGAAGCAAAAAATTGAATTGTCGGGCAGGAAAACTGAGATTCTCTCGCCATCCGATTCTCGGATGAGTTTGAAGAGACAAGAGTTCACGCTGTAGATGTAAACAATTTCGTGGTAGAGAGGGCCATCGTTGTGAAGCGCAATGCCCTTGTGGTGGTTGTACTCGTTGACTAAAACGTTGTTGATCGGAAGGGAGGAGATTGAGGCGAAGTGAGTTTGAATCTTGGACGAAAGCTGTTGGATTGGAGATGGGATAGGTTGTGGAATTGTGCCACCAGGATGAGGTGTGCCACCGTAAACAATCAGCCTCCTGTTTGAAAGCGATATCCACTTGGAATCATTGTTTGAGAAGAATAAAGCGAGAGAGGATAGCTCAATGGGTTGAAGAAAGTCTGGTGTGAAGAGAAGGGTCGAGGCATCGTCGAGATGATGTATTTGCGTTGTGGTTGCTGCAGGTGCAGCTGTTGCTAACTTGGCCTTTCTAACCTTGGTCTTCTCAAATTGGTACATGGCAGCGAAATCGAGCTCAGCCATGATGCAGGTGCTGCTTATGATAACTTTTTTAATTCTCTTGCAAATCTAATCTTGCCAACTTGCTTGGAACACTCTGAGATACTTGTATCGACGTCCCGCTATCTATTTTATATCAGTCGACAAGGTCTCTTCCCACAACCCCCCCCTCGCTTGAGAATCAAACACCAAGCCCAATATAAATATTTTCTGCCTCCCTCACCAAACCAATGAACTTCTTTGGCCGAAAGCGAGAGGCCCAAACAGTTGCCGTGAAGCAGAAGAAGCAGGAGAACACAACATCAACGATTGTTCAGCTGCGTACATCCATGGAGACCTTTGAGAAGCGCCAGGAGCACATCCAGAAGAAAGCTGATGCGATGCTGAAAGAGGCACAGGCTAAAATGAAGGCAAAGAATAAGCAGGGTGCTCTGTTCGCAATGAAGCGGAAGAAGTTGTACGATACTGAAATCTTGAAGATTTCAAAGAACACCGAGACTTTGTTAAACCAGATAATGAACTTGGAATCATCAGCCACGAACAAGTTGATGTTGGATGCGATGAAGGCTGGTGTTCAGCAGCAGAAGAGGATCAAGGAGGATATAAATGTTGACGCGGTTGAAGATTTGATGGATGACATTAAGGTAAGTGGAGAGTGGGTGTGGGTGTGGGTGTGGGTGTTTGGGGAGAGAGAGAATTCAGATAAAAACTAAAACAAACCCAAATTTTGTGCAGGAACAAATGCAAGAGAGCAGCGAAATCAACGAAGCAATGAGCCAGAGTGTTGGGAACGACGAGTTTGACGACGAAGAGCTGTTGAGCGAGCTGAACGAGCTGGAGGAGGAGGACCTCGAGGCCATGATGATGAGTGTGCCAAGTGTGGCTGCGCCGGCCTTGGACATGCCCAGTGTGCCAAGCGATAGTATGCCAGTTGTGGCAGCTGCAGAGGAGGCAGACGAGGATGAAATTGCTATGAGGGAATTGGAGGCCAGCATGGCCATGTAAAATGGTTTTTGGGCGTGGTTGGTTTGTGTAGCGAACAGGGAAATTGATGGAATACTATAGAAAATCTATTTCAAATGAACCGACATTCAGAAAAAAAATCTAATACCACACTTGTGGGATGTCTCCAGCTCCAGACTCCTGGATACACCGTGCAAACGCTTTCGTTGTGGCGTCTTGCAGACGTCGCATTTTCTAGTCGGTTTCTTTAGCACGATTCTCAGCCTTGTTCGTACTTAATTTACCTTGTAGGCGTTGTTGTAGGTGCGAAGAATGACGAGTCAGAACTGACAGTTGGGGAGGTGTTGTCGGAGGAGGGTGGGGAAGGGGGTGGAGGAGATGTGGGTGGGGGTCGAGACGAGGATCTCTTTTCACACTTCTTCATAATTGTCAGCAAGCTGGAGTGCTGTGTGTCGCCGACACTTCATTTGTAGCTATAAGGGAAAGTGGGAGCCGATGGAGTCGCTATTCCTGTAAAGCAGCAAGCAGGCTCGATGAAGAATTCGCATACGCCTTTATTGTCTCGTGTGCAAGTAAGTGGTCTCTCTTCGAGCCAATGATGTAATAACGACCTCCTTTACTTATTCATGAGCAAAGGACCACATCTACGTCCAAGTTTGGAAAATTTTTAAAATGAAACGCCGGCATGGTCACCCCTTGACCATCCGAGGCGAAATTGTTTTGCTCATAATTCATCAAGGTTAGTGCTAGTGACCGTCCTTTTGTCATGTCACAGCCCTCCGTCTGCCCCATACATCCCCCGAACCGAGCTTTTGTACCCATATCCATCTCGAGGTGGTCGTGGTCGTTGATCGATCGGCCAAACACCCCCAAACCAAGTCCATCGTTTAGCCCCTTCTCCCTCCCCCCCTCCCCCCCCAGCCCCCTTCCCATCTTATCCCACCTCCCCATCCACCCCCCAACCCCTCATTACTCCAATTTCCACCCCCCAACCCCAAAGCTGCTCCTCCCCCAGCCCCAATCGTCTCCCCTTTTGCCCATTTCCAAACCTCACTAACCCCCCCTCCCCACCCACCCCTCACAGCCTTATCAACCCCCCAACAAGTAAATTCCACCATGGTTCGCATGTCTGTCCTTGCCGATTGCCTCAAGACCCTCTCCAATGCAGAGAAGCGCGGAAAGCGCCAAGTGCTTATCCGCCCATCCTCCAAGGTCATTGTTAAATTCTTGCAGTGCATGCAGAAGCAAGGTGAGCAATATTTGAATCCTCGCTCGCCCCGCCCTGCAGGCTCACTCTCTCCCTTTAGCGCCGTGGGGTTATTGCTAATGCCTGCGTGCTGCGATTCGAAGGTCTGAATTTTTTCCCCTGCTACAAAAACTGAACGATTATACACACTCACGGAGGTTGCTTCTGCACTGCTTATCTCCGCCTTACTTGTTCTGACACCTTTTTACATTTCACCAAACACAAACACATTTTTTTTCTTCCAGGATACATTGGAGAGTTTGAGATTGTGGACGACCACCGTGCCGGAAAGATTGTTATTGAATTGAATGGAAGGCTCAACAAGTGCGGAGTTATTAGCCCCAGGTTCGACATCAAGCAGGAGGATATTGAGAAGTGGGTTGTGAATTTGCTCCCAAGTAGGCAGTTCGGCCACATCATTTTGTCGACTACTTACGGAATCATGACACACGAAGAGGCTAAGAGGAAGAAAACTGGAGGAAAGATCCTTGGTTTCTTTTATTAAAAAGTCTTGAGCGAATAATAAAGAAAACTAGGTTCAATTAAAAACACTATCTTGTTGGTTAATTTGCTATTGGGTGAACTCCCACACTTATTGAATGACTTCGGGATGAACCCCACCCACCCTCAAACGTCAAGGGCACAGTTTGGTTAGGTCTATTAGTCGGAGAGCCGCCCGGGTTTAAAGAGCTACGTCGTTTGGGAGAAGCTAAGGTGTATTTTGTATTTGGTTTAGTTTAGTGGTTTTGTTTAGGGGTTAGTTAGTTTGGGGTAAATAAATCGCGCGCCCTCGCCCACCACCGCTCGCTCACCTTCAGCCAACCCTAACCCTTTCGTTAAACTTGCACTTTTTGTTGCAATTGCGAGTTTATTTGTCGACGTCATGTCGTTCTTTTTTGTCAACGCTCGGGGGGTTAGGTCGGATTCAACATACTCGTACAAAGCATTACTTGGGAAGAGATAGAACTCCGGCGATTTTAGGTTGGTATTGACTGACATGGGCAGGAGGTCAACAGGCTTTCGGAACGGAAGGTTGAGGTCGCACTTGAGCTGGTGGGTGCCGTATTTTTGCTCTCTAACTTTGCGGACAATTTCCACGTTTAGCAACTCCTTCTTGTTCTTGTCCATGTTCTGGGACCGCTTGTTGGTAATTGCGGCCTTGGCAACCTTGATGACATTCGCCTTGTACTGCTTCCACAGCTTGTCCTCCTTGTACAGCGTCTTCAACTCGTGTTCGGTCGGGTACTCGAGTATCCACTCTTTCATCCCCGCTAAGATGTCTTCAATGGGCTTCTTCGGCTTCAGCCTGCCAGTCACCACGCTGTAGGAGTCCTCCTCGTCCTCCTCCGGACAACCATTTGCATCCATAACTTCCTTGTAGATAGAGATTCTCCCTTTGTCCTCGATTCCAATACCCATTTGGGACTTGTTGGACAGCTTCACGAGCTCAAAGAAGATGTGGCGGCTCAACCAAGCGATCTCGCAGGCGCTGGCCGTCACCAATGTGCACCCTCTCATTTCGTCGTTCTCGTGCATGATTTTGTCCTGTATAATTTTGCTCTGTGCTGCGGGGTTAGCGAGCGAAACATTTGTCTTCTTCTTTTCCCCCCACTTACCTCCTCCTCGTCCTTCATATCGTCCTTCTCCTTGTTCAAACTTGTAAACATGCTGCGCTCCAGAAAGGCGGCATTCGGGCCGAGAATGCAAAGCTTCGCCCGCTTTTTACGGTGCAAAACGTTAACCCCTTGATCGGGGCGCTTTTCGAGCATTTTCATTTTTTTGTCCAACGACATTCCCGCAGCCATTACTCCAATGTTGCCTCTGCGGCGCGTGTGCACGGCTGTCTCCGCGCCGCGCACTTTCATTGAAAAGTTTTTCATTACGTGAACTTCGCCGTGCCTGACGAGCATCATGTACTTCATGGCATCGACGCTGAACATAGTGGGGGTTATTTTTCACTTCATTTCATTATTAATTTTGTATATGTAATGGGCTCGCTCACTCACCTGTCACCTTGCTCCCACAAATTGGTGAAGATTGGAACTTTTTGCAAAAACACCCTCGCCGCAAGATCAGTGATGATCTCGTCGGGAAAGGACTTAAACGCTGGGACGTTGCGGATGAAGCTAATCTTCTTGCCGAGCTCATCGACATGCAGCCGCTTGATTATTCTCTCGTAGTCCTCTTTTTCAATCAAAAGCAGCTCGGCAGGCTCGGCAGAAACCACCGTTGCATTACGCGGACCGTCTGATATCAGGGCAGCCTCCCCGAAGCTGTCGCCGGGGTGCAGGTGAGCGACTGTTTTCAAATTCTTTGAATCTTGTACCTTGATCTTGACGTCGAAAGAACCGAGCAAAATCACGAAGAAGGTCGATCCGGGATCCCCCTGCTTCATTATGGTCTGCCTCGCCCAAGCAACGTCCATGTGGCCCATCACCTTGCACAGCTCCAGCTGCGCATCGCTGCCCAAGTTCTGAAAAAACTTGACGTTCTTCACAAGCATCAGCAGCTGCCCGCACTCCTTCCTGTTTCTGTACATTGGCTGCTTTGAAAGAATTGTTTTGCACGCGTCGTAGTTCGGAGGCTGCGCCGGCGCCCAGCGAAGCGAGGCGCATGATATGATATGAAGTGATACACATGATATGGTTAGTTTAGTACTGAGTTTAGTACGGAGTTTAGTACGGAGTATGGTACTATTCCGTCTCGCTGCTCACCTTGACACCCTTTTTGTGGGTGATCATGCTCGGCTTCATCATATTGAGCAGGAGGGAAGCCTTGCCGATCATCTTGACGTGCTTCTTCAGCTTGATCATGTTCTTCATGAGTTTGGAAGGCTCCGCAGGTGTGTCGGAAGGCTCCACAGGTGCGTCGGAAGGCGTCCCACCTTCCGGCCGGAGATTGATCTGCCTACCGATAGTAACCTCCTTCGGAGACTGGACCATGTCCTCCTTGGCGAAGGAAAGAGAGTTGCGGCGCCGATCCACCGATAACCGGCGGGTTTGCTCGCGGTCAGGCGACTTCGTCTCTATTATGTGATGGTCCGAGGAGTAATGAGCAAGGAGCTTTTCTTTGTCGTTTAGAAGGATGTTTGCGCTCATTTTTCGCGGAGGTGTGTTTTTATTATTTATGGCGCTGGCTTCCTTGATCAGCTTGACCTCGTCCATGTTCATGGATAATATTTGCCCAAAGCTCGGTCCGTGATATTGCGAAGGAGGATCATCGCCAGCATGGGCTGCCGCCTCATTTTGCTGCTTCTTCAATATGTGGCTATGCATCGTGTTAGAGCGAAGGTGGGACTGGGCATGGGCGATTGAAGCCCTGAGATGGTTGGTTTGGTCGGTTTTCTTTGCACAATGGGCCGGATCAGAAACTGCAAAGTTGAACGACTTTTGGCGTTCTGTTACTACTTGCTGGTTGATATCTTCTAAAGTTGTTTGGTGGTGGGCGGGGTGGTTGGGGTTGGGGGTTTGAAGGTCGGAGATTTGTTCTTGATCAGAATGTTGAACAGTCAACCGTCTTCTGTCCCTCATCGAAACACGAGCATGTTTCGGGGAGTTGGGAGGTTTGGGGGAGTTCGCATTTGTCATGGTTGAGTAGCTATTATACTAACATTAGTTATTGTATAAAAGAAAAAAAAAAGTGAAACTGATGTTTTTATGACGTTTTCTAATTTATCTCTTTTCGCTGCTAGGACTGCTCTTATTCCTACGCAAAACTCCGCCAATACCAATAACGACTGTGCCAAGCAACCAAGTGCGCAGCACGTTGCCCCTGCCTTGTCTATTATTAATGTTGAAACCATTTTCCAGCAAGCTCCTCGCTCGCGAATCACTGACGCCATAGCCGATCACGCCGACCAGTCCCATTCCAATGCTGGAAATAAAGCTGCTCGAGGCGAGTTGTCGTAAAGCTCCCATTGTTGCCTCCCTCGTGCTGTCGAAGAACGTCGCTGTTGTCGACCCGATCCAAACGTTGGTCAAATTGGAAAATGCAATGTTAATAAGTTCGTCCTGCGTTTGCTCTTCCCGTTCCGTGACAGGAGTTGCTGGAATATTTCTGGTAGTTCTAGGCGTTGTTGTTGATGCAGGAGTTATAGGATTTGCGGGAGTGCTTGCTGCCAATCGCGCGTTGGGAGTTGAAGGCGGAGTCATTGTGGTGTCAACCACCAAAGAAGGCGGCACTAATCTATTCTCGCCCAAGATCTGGATGTCCTCGTCCTCAGTGTTGAAGACCAGATCCTGCTCGACCACGTTGTACGCAGCCCCCCCAATTCGCATAGGAGAGGCGTGCGCGAAGAAAACACCATTGCTCACCCCAACGTCGCCATCGCCATCGCCGTCCCGGGGCAGCACAACATCACGGATTGCAGGTGGCAGGACATTTACCAATCCATCCCTCATAAGAGTCTCCCTGCGAGCAGCCGGCAGCTGCCGTAGCGTTGTGGTTAATTCTTCGTCGGACAAGCCCAAGAAATAGAGCATGTAGTGCCGATTATTGCGGACAAAAGTATGGTCTCGGAGAAGGGCGTCCAGCGAGGTGTTGGTCAGCATATTTATCAACCAAGTCGGGAGATAGTAAATCAGCCCGCGAGCGCGAAACTGCAGGTAGTGCTGCCTGCTCAGTTCTGCCAAGGAGATAGTTGTTGCTGTGAGGGCTAGCTGGGTGGGAATTGATGTGATAGATTGGACGAGGAGGAACAGGGAGACGAGGAAGGTGTAGAGGAGAATATCGAGTGTGATCAAAGAGGTGCTGGATGCAGCTCCATTGTACAGATTGACCAGGTTGTTGTTGTTGTTCCCATTGTTATCATCGTTCTTGTCTTTGCCCGAGCCCATCGACAAAGGCAAGTGGTCTTTGCCCTGCATGGATGTAAAGTGACGACAAATATTCAATCCTATACTCGCTGGTAGCAACTGGCTTTCTTGGAAAAATAATTTTGAAACCTGAAACCTTTCATTCAAATAAAGTATTGTACCTTGACATCCGTCGGACCCAATAATATGGCAACCAATGAGCACCACGAGTGGCTCAACAAGCGTAATTGGCCCGCGGCAAAAGGAGCCATGGTTGACCCAGATAGGGACATAGATTTGCTCAGGAGAAAGTACAAGGAGAGAGATGAGCATGGACGACTGCCACATCATTGGCTCGCAGCGAAAGCTCAGACACACACACATGCTCTTGCCGGTGTGGGCGTGGAGTCGATTTGGTTGAATTACGAGGCCCTCATCACACGAGACAATAAAGGCGAAACTCCCATCGACATTGCCCGTAGGAGTGGAGCCTGTGCTGAGATCATCGGCTTGCTCTCCCTCACTCCCGAGGAAGCTCGTTCGTTGGGTGGTAAGGGGATGCGCCGTTTGTACGCACCAGTGGTTTATTGGAGGAGTGAGATGGCTAGGTGGATCAGATCACGATCGTATGCAGACTGTCACAAGTTCATCAATGAGCACGATGACGAGTTGGTGTGTGAAGTGCTCAAATACAGCAATTCTGAACTTCTTCGAGATGTCGCTTGCTATGGCCAGGAATACAGCGACTCCCTCGTGTTTCTTGCTCTTCGAATGATCCATCGACACCCACTTGCCCTCACCACTAAAAACCACCAAGGCAACACAATGCTCGAGTTTGCCGAGTCTACCCAATTCAATGCGTGCAAAGAGATCCGAAACGTCCTCCGCCTCACCCCCAAGGACATCTCCTCCACCCCCTTCCCCACCCTCCTCCGACAACACCTCCCCAAGCAGTTCGTCGACTCGTCAATCTTTGGCACCTACAACACCGCTTGCACGTTCATCAAGCACATGAAGTACGACAAGGCTGAGCTGGTCAAGGTGGAGGACGTGCTGAAGAAGCCGATTCACAAGTGCGACGTCTGTAAGACCGCCACAACGAAAGCTTGCGCACGGTGCAAAACCAGCTACTTCTGCTCCTCCGAGTGCCAGAAGTCGGCGTGGAAGAAGCACAAGATGACGTGCAAGGCGCCGACAAGGGAGGCGGCGAATGAGACAGAATTGCGGGTTTTGCATGAGGGCATGCTGCTACTGAACCGGTGCATCCAGGAGCCTGGAGCTGGAGACGGACCCACAAGTGTGGTATTAGATTTCTTGAGAGACTGCGGAGTGCCGAAAATAAAATGACTCTACTGCGGTAAGCCAATCGAGGAAGGCCGCGGATAATGGTCGGAGCTTGAGGAGAATCAGGGAGGAGGAGGAGGAGGAGGAGGGGGAAGGGGAAGCTTGGCGGGACAAAGAAGGGGAAGGCTGGAGGAAGGAAGGGGAATAACAATTATAAATGTCAAAATTGCAAAATTTGTTCCCACATCATTATCCCAATATCAGTACAGTGTCATACCGCTCCGTGTGTGTGTTGACCGACGTCAAAGTGGAACGCTCGCTCACAACTCCGAATTTCTCACCTTCCGCTTGACCGCATCATCGTTGAGCTTACCCTTTTCGCGCTGCTCGTTCCGATTTCTGGATTGTCAGCTCTCTGATGCTATTCTTGTTCATGCTCTTCCTTCCCCTTCCTGCCACGTGCCATGCGATGCTTCTGGTTCTTAGCGAGGGTTGATTCGACGGTGGCCTCAATGGCGCCGGTCTCGTTGTGGGAGACAAAGTTATCGAGGGCAATTGCCATGGAATCCTCGGTGAGGAGCGCAAGCTTTCGCTCGGACAGGTGCAAAACGTCGTTGACGAGGTCCTCGACGTTGACTGCCTCGTTCTCGTCCGGGTCAATCGGCTCAGCAAGCAATTCGTCGAGCTGCTTGCTCCCTTGTCCTTGATTTTTTTCGCCTCCGCCTGCTCCAAAGTCTGCTTCTTGCTGAATAGCAGCATATCCGTCGGATTCGCAACGTCGCCGACGAACTTGGACCCGAAGCGCTGGGTGTTCAACGTGCTGAACCCGGAGTGCTCAATTCTCAGCCGCACCAGAACCTCTTTCGGTTTTATAAGCTTGATCTAAGGTTATGTTAGTGTGGATGTGGATGAGGATGTGGATGTTGCCATTATGTAGCTCGCTCACTCGCTCACTCACCTGCTGCATGACCTTGCGCTTCTGGATTCTTTTGAACTCTTCGTCGTACCCTTCTTAGGAATAATCCTCTTCCGATTTAGATTCCTCGTAGTGTAGTACTCCGTCTCGAGCTCCTCCTGCGGCGAAAAAGAGTTTTTAGTTGGTTAGATGTGGCAAATTTGTGCGGCTTGCTCCGATTCGCTTCGCTCACCTTCATGGTCGCGCTCTCATCCTCCTGCTCAACCATGCCGTCCCTCGCCTCCTGGATCAACTCCTTCACCCTCATCTCCAGCAGGTTGGTGACCTTGTCGTCAATCTTTGGGTCCTCAACATCCAGGCCGTGGTCCGGGTCGTTCAACTTGACCTTCCCAGTCTTGAACCCATTGAAGTTGGCAAGCCTCACCGGCCTCACGCGGAACTCGCTCCCGGCAATCTCCAGCACCGTGACTTTCTTCGCGACGCTCTCCCACTCGACCAAGCGCGTGGCCACGGACGAGCCGGGCTGAACGATGCAGAAGGTTTTTACGTCAGACTCAACGGCTTCTATCCGGGACTCGTGCTCGTGGCCCCAAACGACCAGGTCCCTGGAAGAATGTATTTGTTAATTTTATATATTATCGCCGATATTATGCCAAAATTATTGCCGATAATACTAGGCACTCACCTCTCATGGACGCAGTTCTTCGAGCCGCGGCCAAGGTCTCAGTTCTGGTGCAGCGTGAAGATGTTGAACCAGTACGGTTTGTTGCTGTTGCAGTTGTTG
>BRYC01000242.1:0-11969 GCA_030267985.1 Parmales sp. scaly parma | reverse complement strand
GTTGGACGGTGGTAAATGGAGGGGGGGCAGGAGGAGTTTATTAGGTGGGATTTTTGTTTTATTTTTGTGAAGTTCGTGTTACGTTCTACGAACAAAGGGGCTTCTACAATGGCATCTACTAACAAAGGGGCTTCTTTTGAGACGGAGGGGGAGGGGGAGGGGGAGGGGGAGGGCAGAAAGGGCAAGGAGAAGGACAAGGGAAGGGGGGTGGGTGGGGTGGAGGAGACCACAACCCCCGAAGCCTTATCCACGAACGAAACGGATACACCGCTCGCGAAATCGGCACCCCTCCAAACAGAAGCGGAAGCAGACGCCAAGACGGCTAGCTCGCACCTAGTCAAATTGAACGAGAAGGTGAACGAGGAGGAGGAGGAGGAGCTCGTCGAGGTCGAGGAGTGGGACCATACTCCTGGGGACCTCTCGCCCGCCGGACCGAATTTTAGGAAGCCGCTGAGGTGTTGCCCAAGCGGACTGCCGTCGGACCTGCTGCTTAAGGGGGGGAGGTGGAGGGTGCTCGAGATGAGTAGGGTGAGGGAGGAGGAGGAGGAGGAGGAGGATTTGAAGGTGACGAGAGGAGGGACCGTGGACTGGGGATTTATATAGGGGAAGGAAGCAAATGAGATTAGAAGGGCGAAGAGGAATTCCATGCTGTTTTTTGGTTCGAAGATGATCTCTTCTTTTAGCTATATTAAGCTATTATTAACACAATAAATCTTGTTTGAAATTAATTTTTTCCATACCAGTCACAACAGACCCAATTTTTGTTGAGCCCAGCAATTACACATTACATAGAACTAAAGAGCTGATAACAGAAGATGCACAAGGTTGAGGACGAAGCAGGAGCAGTTAGAAGAAGGAGTAATGCTCAGAGAAGAGCCTCAGCAGACTTTGGAGCTACGACTGATCATGTGCAAGTTGTTGCTCACGACTCCACCATTGCTGACAACAGCTATGCAACAGAACTCTCGCAGGACTTTGTTTCCAGCATCCAGTCTGCCGATAACACCCAACTAAAGATGCGAGAATGGAGGAGCAAGAACGACTTGTTCGAGCAGCTCAGCACAAACGAGAAGCTCTTCGGCGAGTTCTTCGACAGCCTCGCGGGAGACTTGCAGAAGCCGCTGAAACTGGCCAGGTTAGGGCTGGCGGCGAGGCTCCTTGTTGCTTTAGGCTGCACTTACTGTGACGTTGCAACTGACTTTCTGATGCTAAATTTCTACCGCACCACAGGGAACAAGAAAGCGTTCAACACGAGCTTGACCATTTTGTGCATTGCGGTGTTTGCGCAGACATTCAACTCGTTTGACAACAACAAGCATTGCTCAAAGAAGACGAGGTTTTTGCGTATATTCCAGTCCCTGCTCTTTCTTGATCCAGCTGTGCATACCTTCAGGACCTGGAGTGGGGCTGAGGCGGAGGAAGGCTCAAACAAAGTTCCAAAGGAATTGCTGGGATCTACGAAGCTCGTCGAGATGTTATTCGAAGCTTTGCCGCAACTAATCCTCCAAGTGGGAGCTTTGATGCGAGCCGACAGCATCGCGCTTCTCCCGGTCGCCTCCAT
Source organism: Parmales sp. scaly parma (assembly GCA_030267985.1). Taxonomy (NCBI): domain Eukaryota; class Bolidophyceae; order Parmales; species Parmales sp. scaly parma. The sequence continues at coordinate 10,408 of BRYC01000242.1, read as the reverse complement.
TTGCCTCAGTGTCGTGACTGCGGGGTTCATAATCTCTGATATCAGCGTGGGGATGGAGCGCAGCATTATGACGGGCCAAATCAGGGGTCCTTACACGACCAAGTACTGCGGAATTTTGCCGCTGAATTTCGAGTGGGTTTTCTTCCTCGGCCACATGATGCTGGTCTCGGGGTACTTCGCTGCCCACGTGCTCGCACTGACGGTAGGGGGGCTGGTCTTGCCGGGCTACGCGATCCCGGCGTTCATGGTGGGTGAGTTGGGGCTGTTTCTGTTTTGGGGGTGGAAGTATGGGAGGGCGAGGTGGTATGGAGGAACTTCAACCAGGTTGGGCTTCTTCGACGTCTTGAGGCCGGAGTGGCTCGTCATGAGCTTTGTGCCGATCATGGGGTTTGGAGTATCCTGGATGCTTGGAGGAAGGACGTTCGCAGGTTGGATTGCGTACAAACTGATGCTCACGACATCATTCGTGGTGTTGGTTTGCACCTCGGGGGGTGGCTTGGTCGAGTCGATCAAGGTGAGTGGGCGTGACAAGCGAAGCGACGAGTTGGGGGGGCGGGCGGGGGAGGGGGAGAGGAGGGGTGAGCGACGAGCGACGAGCGACGAGACGAAGAGAAGCATGAGCTGTTTGCTAACAAACAGTGCGCCGAGGCGCTCCGCTCTTCCCACCCCCCTCCATCTCAGCTTTCGTCCGGTAGCATCATGACGCTACAGCTAGTAGCTGCGGGGTGCGCTATGGTGGGGTGTCTACTGATGGTGAGATTCGCGAGTGATTCGCACAGGCACCTCTTGTTCAAAACGATATTGACACCGAAGGAGCAATTCCAACGCCATTTCACAAATGACGACGAGCCCCTGGACCTCACTTTCAATACGAGGGATCAGGGAAGGATGCATGATTTCGCAGGTCATCACCCCTACTTCTTCACCGAATCGAAGGCGAAGGTGCAAGAATGGCTTCTCGGGTTGAGGTCGAGTGACGACCTGTTCTCCTCCGGAGCCGTGGTTCCAAATGGCGTGGACGGCTTCAAAGGCCAGCAATGGTCCACAGTATTCACCAGGGTCAAATCCCACTTTACCTACTTCAAGGACGACGGCGCGAATAGACAGATCACAACCCATTTGGACGAGTTGTTGGGGGAGATCGAAAGCCGGCCAGTAATAATAACCCCGTCCCCAGCCCAAGTCCCAACCCCAGCCCACACAAAGGACGAGCAGATAGAATTGCTGAAAGAGCAGCTTGCTGCTTCCCGAGCAGAGAACGAAGAGTTGAAATTACAAATTTAAATAAGCTAAAGAAACCAAAAATGTATTCCATTTCATTTCACTTCACTTCACTTCACACAAACCATCTTCCCCCCCCCAGTGACGCACAGCCCCAGCCCTCCAACCACCTCAACTTTACTCCCCCCCTTTCTCTTCAGGCCAACTTTATTGTCCACCCCATAGATTTTCACTTCCCCGCTCTCGTTGATCTCCACGCTCTCGGCGGTCGGCAAGATTTTGCTGCAGCTAAGCTTGACCCTGGCGTTGGAGGTCCACCAAGGCGTATCGTACGTCCTTTTCAGCCCGTTGGGAGGGGGTAGAGGGTGGTGAGTGAATGGGGAGAGGGGGGAGCAGAGCTGGAGGGGGGTGATTGCTGAAGCCAGTGCCGTCGTAACGGCAACGAGGAAGACAACAAGAAGAAGGAAAGTGGGAATGGGGAGGGAGGAGGAGGAGGAGGAGGAGGAGGAAAGGGAGGAGGGTGTTGGTGTGGTGGGTTTCTTCAGAATGGAAACGGGCTTGGGCTTGGCCAACAACTCGGGTTTGGGCTTTTGGACCAACGTGGCAACCACACGATCGACATTCTTCTTGGAAGGGTTCTTCTCAACCTGGAGCCCAGCAACCTGCACCCTCAAGGAATCGTTGACTATTCTCAGCTCGACGACCTCCTCTCTCGCCTCGGCGACCTTGTGGTCGACCTGCTCGCGAACTGCCGCGATGGCCTTGTCGTGGTCGCGCTCGCGAACGACTCCCTCGCGCAGCAGCTGAGTAAGGTTTAGTCGGTTTAGTCTCAAGCCCTTTTAAATTGCAGCAACTTTGCCTTCTCACCTTGGACACCTCATCACGTGAAGCAGAGGTTGAAGCCGAAAGGTCTCTGCATTCCTTCTCGCTGGCCTTGAGGGCCGTTTCGGCTGAGGCCAAACTTGAAGCAAACTCTGCATTGGAAAGTTGGAGGGAGCGAAGTTCCTTAGCCAGCTTGATGAGGTGGTGGTCCTATTTGATTTGTTTATTAGTTGATAAGTAGTTTTTAACTGTAAGTTAATAATATAGTAACTACGTGTACCTTCTTCTTTCGGAGTTTTTGCTCAGCTGCATGGTCCACTCGAAGTTGATCAAGCTCGCTCTGGTCGAGTTGAGAAGCGGACAGTGGGCTGCCATTCTTCTCGTAGTCGGCAGCTCGTGTCGGCGAGTCGAATTGGACAGTGGTCATCGATAAATGAGATAGCGAAATTCACAAATTCTCCAAACATGAAACAGATTTTAAGTTTGGATATTTCCTTTCAAAGCCCATCCCAGAAGCTCCAAAATGCAGAAAGTATTTCTTGTGGCAATCCTATCCGTTGCAACGGTAAGAATAGGACTGAATGGCTATTGCCCGACTCGCCAGATATAATGAAAAGTTACTCACACCCACACCAAATCCACAGGCATTCAATGTGCCCCCGGCCCCTGGCCTGCGATCTCCAACCAAGCAATACACCTCCTCCTCCTCCTCCTCGGCAGTCAACAAATATGGACCGCGTGGCGCGGGCACCATTGCCCCCTCCGCGGACCTTCTCAACTCCGGCCTGGTTGGGGCAAGTCTTGAGACTGGGAGTAAAGTGTGGGACCCTTGGGGCTTGTCCAATTGGGTCCCAGCGGAATACGCCCGTGCCGCCGAGCTCGCCAACGGGCGGTCCGCAATGCTGGCTACGGTCGGGTGGGTGTTCCCCAAGTACATTGGCCACTTTGCTGGGGATGTTTCCACCGATCCAGTCGAGGCAATTTTTCAGGCCGACCCTCAGTGGTGGGCCCAGTTCGTGCTGCTGTGCGGGGTTTGCGAGGCGAACAAGTACGCGAGCAGCCTGAGGGACGACGGGGTGAGCTCACAGGGTGAGGCCGACAAGAAGGCTTTTTACGACCCTTTCCGAATTCAGCCGAAATCCGAAGAGGGGAGGAAGCTTATGCAAGAGAGGGAGCTGAGGAACGGGCGGCTAGCCATGATTGGCATTGCTGGGTTCGTGGCGAACCGGCTGGTGGAGGGAAGTGTGCCTTTCCTACCCTCGGGCTTCTAAATAACTGAACTGAATAACTGAACAACTGAATAACTAAATCAAAATCAACACTAAAACTCCTTCATTAAATAATTACCAACCCAAAGCCTGGACCTCTGTGCCAGCCACCGAACCCCTGTTTTCCGCAAAAACAAGAGGAACGACGCCCTTATAGGTTGTGAAGTGATTGAGTTTGGCTACGTTACTGTTACTGTTACTGTTACTGTTACTGTTACTGTTTTTGCTGCTGCTGTCTCTGAAATTATCTAGCAACACCCTCTCCCTCCCCTCCACCCTTTTCTTCCGCTCCGTGGGGGTTTCCTCGCCCCCCCCCCAGCTGCTACTGCTGGGAAGAGCCCCCGTCCCGTTCAAGCAACCTCCCGACGGGCAGGCCATGACCTCCAAATAGTGGAATCCGCTGGGAGGGATTTTACTTGACCTTTTATTTTTGGACTCGACAGCCCGCTTTATCGTCCGGCCGACGAGAGTTTGGATCCCCCTGAACCCAGTCAGGATCCCGAACCTGAGCAGCAGGATGGAGTTTCCATTGTTTATATCGCTATTCAGAAAGTATTTTCCATCGAGGGTTCTGTGCAGCTCGATCGTCTTCAACGGCGTGTTTGTGACATTCGCCGCTCCTTTCTTCACGATTCGGGTGCTACTACTGCTACTGCTACTGCTACTGCTGCTACTGCTACTGCTCCCCCCCGCAGACGCGAGTGGCGTGTCCCGCCAGGGAAGATCCACGAGGGGACCGACGTCGAAGCCGAAGAGGCTTTTGCACGCTGCCGCGAAGGTTGAGGAGGCGTGGGAGCCATTGTTGAGTGTTGATGTGATGGCTGTTGCTGTTTGAGGAGGAGGAGGGGGAGGAGGATGGGGGAGAGGAACGTGAACAACTTTGCTCCAGAACCACTCCGAAACACTTTGTCTTTGTCTTTGTCTTTGTCTTTGTTGTGCACCCACATTATCATTATTTTGGGCAAACTGATTTTCTAAAACTGTAACCACCTCGGTCATGGTCACGACCAAATCAACCAACCCCTCGAACTCCCCTCTAACAGCCTCAATCTTCTTGTCGTGGCAGGGCATAATGCCCACGTTGAACACGCGCGTGTTGTTCACATCCTGGTCGTCCTGGGAGTTCGTGAGCATCAGAGGGGAACGAACTCGGGAGATGTGGTCGACAAGCTGTGTGGTGCGTGTGTTTGCTTTCCTCTTTATAAGCGAATTCGGCTTCGGGGGGGGACTCTCCTTCTCGTTGAAGCAGACAAACGCAGGGCAGGCGCCTGACATGATCGGGAGTGGGACGCTCTCGTAGTTGTAGTTGTAGTTGTAGTCGTAATTGTAGTCGTAATTGTTGTCGTCGTCGTCAATCTCCATACCGTGACCGTGACCGTGACTGTGACCATGACCATGACCGTCGTCGTGGCTGTTATTACTATTATCGCTGTCACCCACAAAGGACCGATAACTCCTAACGAACTCCCCCCCCTCAAGCCTCAACCCAAGCTCCCTCCCAACGCGGTCGGACCTCACGACGACCGTGACCCCGCCAGAAAGTGAGGAGGAGAAAGCTCGCGACAGAATTGTATCCAGCGCCGAAAGAGCTTCGCTAGTGGTGTGGGTGTGGGTGTGGATGTGGGTGTGGGTGGGGGGAATGGGGGAGAAGTACCCGACGAGATCTACCAGGCACGCAGAGCTGACGGTGAATCTAATGACGGCTGCTGTTGACGTTGATGTTGATGTTGTTGATGATGTTGATGCTGACGACGACGACGACCAGTCGCCAATCACCTCCCACCACGGCTTGGCCAATTCAGGAGAAACGAGAGAGGTCGTAGTGGTCACGCAGCCGGAGCAGGAAAGGCAGTCCGAGAGAGTCACGGACACAACTTTACCCTTTGGAGGGGGAGGGGGGGAGAGGGAGAGTTTGGGCTTCTTGTGGAGCGTGGTTGTTATTATCGAGGGCGGGGACTCAGCCTCGGTTTCGGAGTCTGAGTCGACCATGTTTAGGACGAATTTTGAGGTGGATGTGGAGGCGGAAGGGGGAGGGGGGGGGGGAGGAGAATTGAGAGGATTCGTGGGGTCGACAAAGGCTGGATTGATGCAAGCTGCGCCGGGGTTGATGAAGTCAGACACGTCGTCCAGCATCACTGTTGTCATGGTGGACGGGACCATTGTTTAATATATATCGGAAACGCGCACAAAAAGAAATTTGGAAAATCATAAAAAGTAACCCTGAAATTTTAACGCTCGCCCCTTATCTCCAATCAAGTAGAAATTGATATCGTTATCGTTGCCCCTACCTAAAAGTTTTGGCTGCTCCTTCCCTTCATTCCAGCATCTTCGACACCTGAAAAGAGATGATTGCAGTTGTCCTCCCTGGGCATTTATGTAACGTCGGCTCCGTGGCCTTGTCGCGGCTCCTACTTTGCTTCTGGTGATGAAGATGGGAAGGTGATGATTTGGTCGGAGCCGGGGGAGGGTGGCGAGTTTACGAGAGTGCAAGTGCTTGAGGATCACACAAAAAAATTTATTTTTGCAGTGTGCTTCTCCCCCGACGGCAAGCAGCTGGCTACTGGAAGCTTCGACAAGTCCATCAACCTCTACAGCTTCAACGAGGGAAATGCCATCTTAGCGCACACGTTGGAGGGCCACACCAACTACGTCAATTCCCTCTCGTTCTCTCCCGACTGCAAACTCCTTTGCTCGGGAAGTGACGATAGATCCATCAAATTTTGGAACCCTGCCGATGGAAGCTTGGTGAAGAGCATCGACCAGGCTCACACCTCTAGATCCGTCCGTAGCGTCTCATACTCCCCCAACGGGCGTATTCTTGTGAGTTCCGGTGACGACAACACGATGAAGATCTGGGATGCTGAGACTTTCGAGCTCAAGCACACGTTCGATCAGGAATACCGCACCAGCCAGCTCACCATCTCGGCCGATTCCAACTACATTGTTTCGGCCAACACTGACAACACGGTTAGAATCACCCCCTGCCGAGAGTACCACCTCACGGGCCTCACCCCCATTCTCAATCTCATTCTCCACATCGTCTACAAGTGGGAATTTGTGTTGTTTTTGGAGCCAAACGAAAACACCTCACCCCTCGAGAAAGTCATGAGGCTACTCGGCGAGTGCGTGCACGACGGCGGCTACAACGTCACCTCCGAGATCCTCTCCTTCCTCTCCCCTGCCCACCTCCCCGTCCAGATCACCCCAACAAGGTGGTCAAAAAAACAATAAAAAATCGATCGCAAATTCTGACTCATTTTTACTAACGGCGAGTTAAATCGAGTTCTTTTCTCTCGTCGTTTCTGCTTGGACGCGGTCTAAAGCATTGATTGCACCTCAAGTTACGTTGGAAGTTCTTATACCTGCATTCGCAATCCCAATCCTGCGCGGGGTCAATTTTTTGGCCGGGAATTAGGTTTTTTTTGCCTGGGAGTGGGCGGAGTTGCTCGATGGAGTGAGCAAACCAGCAATGCAAACCATCGTCACCGAAGTTATCATTGCACTTTCCTTTCCGAAAGCACAGTCTGGTCTTGTAAAGACCGGATTGAAAAATGTCTTTCTGAATTTTCCGACTTTTCCTCGTCTTGGAAACCACCTTCGATTTCGACAAGGAATGAATTTTCGTGGTCGTCTCCCGAAGTACAGTATTGTTGCCATCGTAGTATGCATCGGCACAGAATCGAACATAACTGAACGTGTGAGGAAAATCGCTTTCTTCGAAGGTGAATTCAGGTTCCTCATTGAAATCTTCATTGTCTTCGATGTGGGTAATGATGAAGTTTTGAATTTTTTCGGACTTTTGGTTGTTGTTGTAGGAGGATAGGGTGGTCGAGAACATCTAAATCAGTCGGTTGGAGATGATTTCCGTGTGTGATGTGTGTTTATTGTTTTTGTCAAATTTTTATTCCTAATTTTATTTCTCATGAGCAATGTGTCATATGGGTCCATCACCACTCCCCTGCTCGACCCACCCCCCCCCTCCCTCACTCGTTCAAACACCACCAAACCATTGCTTTTCGGGCTCCTGGTAACTTCAGCAATTTCCTTTCTCTTTGTCCTTTCCGAACACCTCTCCCTCACCAAGAGCCTTCCCATCCAGATCCTCATTCTTCTTCAAACCGTCACAATTTGCATCACATCTCTGCTATGTCTACCACAGTCTTTCACCGAAATAATTTCGGGACTTCTCCTCTACCCTAGACTGGAGCTTCTCCCAATTGTGCTAATGACCTGTCTGTCAAAGACCGTTGCGTCGATCCTTTGTTTCCACGTTGGAAGAAATTGGTTTACGAACACAAACACTGACAACGAATTTGTCCAGAACTTATCCAAGACAATAAATGAGCAGCCGGTACTATCCATCTTCTTGGTCACCCTGTCTTGCCTGCCTGCTTTCGCGAAGTCTTACGGATTGGGCTCGGCGCTCGCGTCCTCCTCGCACTCGATGTCAAAGATTTACACAATCTTCGGCGTGTGCACGTTTCTCACGGGCATCCCGGCCTCGTACGCCTTCGTCTCGGTGGGCGTTGGAGCCAACGACAGTGCCAACGATGGTGATTACAGTGGGCCTCACCGATCCAAGTGGGTGGGGTTAGTAGGGATTTGTGGGTCGGTCCTCCTCGGCGGGTTTCTCGTTGGGAATTTGTCGACGAGGAAGCTAGAGAGGATGCAGATGCAGGAGAACTAACTATAAATAGATTAGCAAGTTTTGATTTTAGAAATGAAATTATTAAACATCCTTATTAGCATCCCCTAAATTTCCCACTCCGACATCAATCAAACACCCGGAGGGCGTTCCCAAACAGAGTCTCCACTCTCTCTATGAACATAATAATCCGCGTTGTGTTCGTCGGAGAAGCGGGTTTCTCAAAGTTTGTTGGCTGGAGGCGGCGGAGCAAAATCGTCGTCACTGTTATATTGGGGAGGAGGGAGTTGCCCACCACCCCCGCCCGGCTTCTTCTTCGGTGGTGGGAACGACGAAAACGTCTCGCACAGTTGCCCACCACCCCCGCTCGTCTTCGTCTTCGTCTTCGTTGGAGTTGGATTTTTTTTCTTCTTTCTCCCCAACACCACTCCCCCCCTTCTTCAAATTCTTCGTGTTGCTGTATCCCTTGAGATGGTCCATCCTATTTAAAAAAATTACTCCTTAAAATTTAACAAGCTTTTTACTCTTACATTCCTTCTTCTCTTTGAGTCATTTTATTTTTGGCACTCCGCAGTCTCTCAAGAAATCTAATACCACACTTGTGGGTCCGTCTCCAGCTCCAGGCTCCTGGATGCACCGGTTCAGTAGCAGCATGCCCTCATGCAAAACCCGTAATTCTGCCTCATTCGCCGCCTCCCTCGTCGGCGCTTTGCACGTCTTCTTGTGCTTCTTCCACGCCGACTTCTGGCACTCGGCGGAGCAGAAGTAGCTGGTTTTGCACCGTGCGCAAGCTTTCGTTGTGGGGGTCTTACAGACGTCGCACTTGTGGGTCGGCTTCTTCAGCACGTCCTCCACCTCGACCAGCTCAGCCTTGTCGTACTTCATGTGCTTGATGAACGTACAAGCGGTGTTGTAGGTGCCGAAGATTGACGAGTCGACGAACTGCTTGGGGAGGTGTTTTCGGAGGAGGGTGGGGAAGGGGGTGGAGGAGATGTGGGCGGGGGTGAGGCGGAGAACATTTACGATTTCATTGCACGCATTGTGGCTTTGAGCAAAATCAGGGAGCGTGGCTCCCTGAGGCCAGCCCTCGCCTAAAGCTGAGAGTGAAAGTGGGTTCCGATGGATCATTCGAAGAGCAAGAAACATGAGGGAGTCGCTGTATATCTGGCTATTCATAGCAACATGTAGAAGAAGTCCAGAATTGTCGTATTTGAGCACTTCACGCACCAACTCGTCATCGTGCTCGTTGATGAACTTGTGACAGTCTGCATACGATCGTGATTTGATCCACCCAGCCATCTCATACCACCAATAAGCCACTGGTGCGTACAAGCGGAGCATCCCCATCTCACCCAACAAACGAGCTTCCTCGGGAGTGAGGGAGAGCAAGCCGATGATCTCAGCACAGGCTCCACTCCTACTGGCAATGTCGATGGGAGTTTCGCCTTTATTGTCTCGTGTGATGAGGGCCTCTGGATTCAACCAAATCGACCGCACGCCCACATCGGCAAGAGTATGTTTGTGTGTCTGAGCTTTCTCTGCGAGCCAATGATGTGGCAGTCGTCCATGCTCATCTCTCTTCTTGTACTTTCTCCTGAGCAAATCATTGTCGAAATCTGTGAAATCTGGGTGAAGTATGACATCTTGTACCGCGGACCAATTACGCTTCTTGAGCCACTCGTGGTGCTCATTGGTTGCCATATTGGGTCCGACTGATGGTCAAAGGTGGCAATACGCGTGATTTGGAGATTGCGTGCACAAAAGCCCAACTTGCAAATATATTCAAAGCAATTTATTATGTAAGTTTTCGATAGTGCCCTAAACGTTTTAGGTTTCACTTAAACCCATGCCCTCTCCATATTCTTTCCTCTCTCCCCTCCAGCCTCTCTATGCCGAATCCAGAAGCTAAATCAAATCCTTCGAAGTGACTTCCTTCTGCCTCTCTTGCTACCTTCGGTATCATCAGGGGGCTGTCTATTGGGGTTCACTCCGGTTTCAATCCATCCAGTTTCGGTCTTCTTTCTCCCTCACGATGGTGACATCTCGTCATTTGTCCACTTTCTCCCTCCAAACTCCACCGTCGACAAAAATGCCCCTTCTCCTTTGGTTGTGTTTTGCGCAAACTCCAATGCCAATGCCAACGCCACGTCAACAACGTGCTCTTCGTGGCTGCCTTCAAATCAATACGTTCCATCCCCTACCTCCTCAATGACTGCAGTTTCTCTCTTACCGCTCGGTTGCGCTCGCTCGGATACCACATTCCACGCCGGCCATCCTCCTCCAAGCTCGCCGCAACCTCATAACTCAAAAGAATGAGAATCTCAAATCAGCCGACAACATTTCTACCCACGTGATGGACGCGCAAGGTCGCTCCGGTGAAGTCATCGACTTGGGTCGAGAGGGTCAGATTTGAAATTCGCTATCTACGGGGGGGGGGGGAGAAGTCCAAGGC